>SNQN01003999.1:9096-40986 GCA_008642245.1 Bassia scoparia
ATTATAATATGTATTTAATGAATTTTTATTATAGAAAAATATGAGAAATAAATTTAACAAAACTGTCGCACGACCGGAACTAGCTTAGACTAGTAAGATAATACAAAGAACACATAAAGATTTAACGAGGTTCACTATCAATGCGATAACTACGTCCTCCTGGCCGGTATGAATGTGTTTACTATGGAGATCAAGAGAATACAATTATGAGAGACTGGTAATTCTCCCAAAAACAACGCTTAAAACTCTCTCTAGTGTTTTCATCGCTCTTGTGGCTTGAACGAAAAAAGATTAAAAAGGAATAAACCCTAGTCTTCTTTTTATATGAAGTACAAAAGTCACGAATTGAAGAAGATGAGCACTAAAAAAGGACCCGATCGGGTACTATAGTCACTCGCCTGGGTACGCAACTTAACAAAATGATGCCAAAAATAGACAAGCTAGATCCGCTCGAGTGCGAGAGCTCCCAAAATCGATGCTGCCATTTCGACTGTAGACCCGCCGGAGTGCGTAAGGGACTCCACCACGAGGCTGCTTCAAAAGCTCCCAACCCGGTCGGTGCTCAACCCACCCGAGCGGGTATAGTATGCCGATTTCTTCATCGAACTTCATATACAAACTAATGACTCGTTTAATACAAGTCACACCACAATTCCACCACAAAGTGGTTAATTATATATGCAAAACAAAAGATAAGTTCGTTATTTTTGAAAAAGTGTAACATAAATACGTTAATCGGGGAAAATAAAGAAAAATTTCTTAGGTCAAACCTTAAAAACACAATAAAAGTACGACCTAAATAGAATAAAACAAAATACACATTGATAGAAAACGATCCAATAAAAAAGTGCATACGACAATAAAATATGCATGGAAGGCGTACAATGAATTTGGGCGATAAGGTGAGATCAATTTTTTTTTTTGGAAAAGAAAAAAACAATGGTCGTTATTCACAGTTGATAGAAAATTTGCAATGTCCATGATTTTGGGCAATAAGGTGAGATTTAATTTCTATGAAAAGTGTTTTCCTCTCTTTCAATTATATATTTTTTTGGTATACAAAGGCGGGCAAAGCTATTTTATTACATGGGGTAAAAAATTTCTTACAATGTCAGAAAGCCATTTTCTTTCTGAAATGAAGAGAAAACTATTTCCTTCCATTTCTTGTACACACAACACCATCTCCTCTCACTACTTCCTCGCATCCCCTTTATTTTTTCGTATTTCCATGAAAATTATTTTTCATTGTAAATTATTTTTCATGAAAATTATTTTACTGAAAATATTAAACAACCCTAAAGGAAGAAAAGTTGGTTCAATCACTTTCATGCATGGATTGAAAAAAAAAAACAACTAACTTCCAAACAAAACCTTAATCTTATTAGCGTACTAATTTTATTTCATTCAATAAAAATGTGATTTTAAAGATTTTTATTGTACTCCGTAGTTGATTGTGATAGAAACTCCAATTCTATGAAATTTGACTAGAATATATCAATCATAAAATCATATATAAAGTTTGGTAAGATCTTTTCACAATTTCACACCTTATACCTAAATTAATTAAGATAAAACATATCATAAAATCATTGTTCTTAGCAAATTGCATTGTTCGTCAAACGTCGTCAAATAGTAATGGCGAAATAAAAGATTGATACAAAACATTATATATCGTTCAAAGAAAAAGGAACTAATATATATAAAGATTGACATTGATTAAGATCATATGAAAATATATGCAATGTATGACTTCGACATGGGATACATATAGTTATTTTAAGATCAAAAAAAGGGAAAAACATGCATTCACAACCCGAATCTCATTAACAATATGAATGAAATCATCTTATAAATTTATTGTAAATTTATTTGAACTTATTTTGTGGGAGGAAAACTTAATAAGTGTGTTTGTTTCAACTTATTAGAACTTCTAAACTTGCTTATAAGCTTATTAATACCTATTTGAAAGTATCTTAACAAACAAGTATTGAAAATAAGTTGAAAGAGAACATAGTCAATATCTACTTAGATTTTTTGTACGCAAAGTTTAATTTAGTCTCCAAACCCAAATATATATCATTGTCATAATTGAAGTGTTCTATTTTTTCACAGACGATTGATCGAAACTACTCAATTTTCCTCGAACCTTAGTAATTTATAATGTTTAATGTAATGACGTATAGTCTAATACATTAGATAATCAGCTACATGATCTGTCAAATATTGCCTTGATAGTACACTAATTAATTAAATAATTTTAATTTCTTTGTAATCTTTAATTAATTGCCATTAAAAAAGTATAGTACTCCATAGCTAGTAGTACTTCGATCTACTTCATAATTAAAAATGCTAATTAATGACGTACTCAGATTGAGTAACGGTACAAGTAACGTATCGATCGTTCGTTATTGAAAACATTTATATCATTTAGCTTATCATGCATGCAATGATGCAATGCTTTCAATCATCTTCGATTCAGTGCTGATTTTGACCTATTTAAAAACCAAAACTCAAAATCAATTTTTTTTAAAAAAAACTCCTTACTCATGTTTCCTGCAATCTTCATGCAATGGTATTGACAGATGACCTACCATACACAAGAATTATGTATGTGGTCATGTGGATATACTCTAGAGTACGTAGAATGTCGTCGTTGTGACTTGTCAGAATTTGTCTAACAACACTTGAAATAAGATGATCATTATCGGATGTCTATGTATATAGAAAGTTTATTTATTATATTATACTATATGTATAAAATTATAATTAATGAAAATCTTTTTTATTTATATAAACATCTGATAGTGACATCTTATCTCACATGTATATGGTATGCGTAATAAGATGTCTTTCAATGCCACGGTTTTGATGTAGTTATTGTGATGAATTTCATAAAGTTGACGGGTATATTTAAATTAGGTACATACGAGAGGGATAGCTCAATTAGTTAGAGCTTCTTCTCCAATTCCAAGAGATCTGGGACAACTTTCATCCCGTTTTGTGGTTTTCTAAACACTAAAAAACAAAAATATACTACGGAGTAGAAGTTTTTATCACAGGCTCATGTTATGTCAAATAATAAGCTTAAATAAAAAAATTTGTATAACAATAAAATTAATGAAATTTTTGTGCTCCAAAAATACAAGAAACACACGTCTTTAACAAAAATTGTGAGAAAATTAATTAAAGATATTACTCTTTAATTGCCAAAATTGAAGATAGTCATTAATATATGTCGATTTCTATTTGTTAAATATTTTAAGTTCTATATCATATTATTATTATTATTATTATTATTATTATTATTGTTGTTGTTGTTGTTGTTGTTGTTGTTGTTGTTGTTGTTGTTGTTGTTGTTGTTGTTGTTGTTGTTGTTGTTGTTGTTGTTGTTGTTGTTGTTGTTGTTGTTGTTGTTGTTGTTGTTGTTGTTGTTGTTGTTGTTGTTGTTGTTGTTGTTGTTGTTGTTGTTGTTGTTGTTGTTGTTGTTGTTGTTGTTATAAAACGTGGCAAACGTTACAACCAACAAAAAGATCCAGAAATCTACAAGAAGTTGGAGGGAAGCCGAGATACAATTTGGGCCCCCACTCCTCTAGCACTAGTGAAAATGTGAGCAGCTGCACGTGCCCCAATGTCCAGAGCCCTGGAAAACGTCTGGATCCGTTTCAGAAGCGCAACAACTCCCTTATCCAATCCCCCTAAGGAAGAGAAGGAAAAAGGAAGGAAACCGTAGCCAATAGCCCTACACCGCTCCAAATACTTCTCCCGCTTCCGTTGTGCTGTTGTTGCCGCCACCACATGACCAGGAACGAAATCAGACAACCCAGATTGCGTCAGAGGAGATGACCTGGTTAGGTCAACACACACATCCAAGCCACCGTCCCAAGAATAGAGAAAGAAATCTGCAGGTCGAAGAGCCCCGTCGCTGTCGCTAGTTAACCCAACATTTACCACCCGGCGAGCAAAAAACCCAGAGCAGAAACAAACGTCAAAAAGAGTATCGCGGACAACATTATGGAGATGCTTGATACCAACGATCCCAGCACAGGACACAGCATAATCCCCATAGATATCACCAACGAAAACCCGAGAGCAAGCAGAACACGACGTCAAAACAGAGAACAACGAAACACCCAATAGAAAATTGTGAGAAAATTAATTAAAGATATTACTCTTACCGTTCATAAACTGGCCTAAACCTAAGATCGGGACCGCATGAAGCCATGCAGAGGTGTGCTCCCCCTGTCAGGATTTCCATAAGGCAAGCTGACAAGGAGATATTCATAAGGAGAACGTGGATTCTGCTGACGCAATAACCTTCTCGAAATACAAATCTATCAATTTTTTCATGAGCTTAGGGGCAGTGATTACATTAGGGTTACTCGGAAGGGTAGTTCCCACAATCCTATTAAAAAGACCCAAGGCACCATCAAAGTTCGAACCAAGACCCTCAACACCGGAATGACGAAGAAGCGATCTCTGCAAGCTATCGGGCTGCACTCGTGACACAAGGAAGGCATAGTGTTGAACATCCCCCACAGAATAAACTCTCAAACCTCCATAACCAAAAGAAAAGGTGACAAGCCGTCACTGCCAATCACCAAAACCAGGGCCTGAAGCGGTGACAATACGTTCCAAAGAATCACGAAGGGAGACATCAAAATTGATCCGAGCCGCCTCAAAGATATGAGGGGGGGCAAGTACGCTTTGCAAAGTAGAGTTTTGAAACGCCAGTACACGCTCAGAGAAGTAACAACTCACTTTGAGGATCATTACGCTCAGCAACAGTGTCCATGAGAGCATTGGCCTTCGACACTCTTTGAGAAACAAACTCACCACAAAAAGATGAATTTGCACTAACAGGCCCTCCTAAAAGTCGAACCCCAATCGAAGGTCGTATTATTATTATTATTATTAGGAAAATTTGCGAAAAAAGACCTTTTAAAATATATTTTTTGTGAGAAAAGACCTTTTAAAAATTTTATGTGAAGAGAAACCTTAAAAAGAAAAAAGTTTGCGAGGAGGGACCTTACCTCCTTTTTTTGACATTGACCGGCCATTTTCAGCGTTGACCCACCTCCATTCACCTAATTACACTCCTTACTTCAATTTGCACTCCTTTAATAATCCAACTCCCTCACAACACCACTCATGCACCATTATCCAAAATTTTTGATCGAAGAAAGTATTTACAAGATTGAATTAAAACGATAAAATAAAGGTAATCACATCCTATCTAATACAACCAACTGCTTCATTTAATTTTAGGAAATAAATAAATTTAAATTTGACTTATCATGATTCATGTGTGAATTAATAAAGCCACATATTTTAAAATTTGAATTGGTATATATGTGTTAATATATGATAGGATATATCATGCATGTATATATTATCGTCATTAGTCATTAATATATATGCTGCTGTATTTTAGGCATTAGAATATTCTATGTATATAATCTACGTAATTGTATATATATCCTTCTTAATTATTATATTTTTGGAGGAAGATAAACAAAATCATAGTGAAAGAATCGCATGTTGATATTTATTTCCCACTTTYCTTTTATTATTTTCTTGACCACGAAAGGGGATTAATTTAAGCTAAGTTAATGAAGTTCAGGTAATGTCCACAATATACTTTGGATATTACCGTATTTTTTTGGCCTATGTTTATACAAGTCCAACTTTGTTATAGTCGGTTATGTAGCATTCACATATTTTGGCAAATGACCAAAATATTATTTTTCAACAACCTACAACACGATATATGCAACAACCCCTAAACCATAGCGGTACGCATCAACGTTCGTCTTCTTCTTCCTTGGGCCGGTATGAGTTGAAACTCCATTAACGCGGTGACCGATGAACTTGGTAATAGGTGATGATAATTCTCGAAAAAATTCACAAAAAATCAACAAAAAATCGTTCTCACAATCCAATCTACCATCCTTTTTGTGCGTTTCATTTTATCAAAGATCGTAAGTTCATCATGGATTCTTGAATAGATGCATCAATGCGTTATTAAATTATTCTACAGATGATTATTCACGGTATTGGATAGTATCGAACATCAATGGTAGCGGTTGAACAGAAGCATGTTAATAAAGATTTTATGGAAAAATTAATTTCTGGAAATTCGAAAAATTAATATACATATTTTTCGAAATAATATATCAAAATTAAAAGAAATAAAACTTAAATTAATTCATATTTCTGAAATATTAAGGATCAGATAATTAGATATTAGAAAATCATAACATTAGAAATAACTCAATTAACCAACTACTTACCATAACCGAAAAGTCAATCATTGACTTCTAAGATACATGTGCTGCACTTCTATTGCAATCTACTAAATTGTTTGGTAGTTCATTCCTAATGCGACACTTATAAATTTATAATGAGAGTGTCATTGAACTTATGATAGGATTGTTTTGGGAAGATAGAGTAACAAGTTAGAATATTTGACAATAAATTGAATATGATTCATTACGAACGGACCACCAATAGTTGAAGCATATTAAATTTTTCCTAAAAAATATCACTTAATTGCAGTGTTTACGGATCATTAGGATTCCACGTTCAAGCTTTACGAACTGACAAACAAAGAAAAAAGAGCAAAGTAATTGTAATCCTGGCTCACAAGCTACCAAGTGTTGGGGGCAATACAAGTGAGTAGTGAGTACACCAAGTAAAACGAGTAGTTCGAGTGTTGTAAATTGCGACACTGTGGCTTTTCTTCAACAATCAACATGTATTTTGGACTGTAGTATCGTCTTACACTCATTTATAAATTAAACATTATTCTAATAAATTCATGATGCATGTTCTACTGCTTTGAAAACACCTGTGGTTGGAATTTGAATTCTGACCTATTATTAATAACAAATACTACCATCCTTCCATTCCATGAAATTCATGCATATATTATTTGAGGTAAAAATTTGGAAATTAATATAATAAGAGAAGTAAGGTTATAAGTAAATTTAAATTGAAGACAAACATAAATTGTATTAATTATATATATATAAGTGTGTTGCAAGTGGAAGAATGAGTTTCACATGATGGACCGTACAATCAAGAAATAATACTTCGTTAAGATTCCTTATATCAATAAATGAAAGCTACAGGGATTTCATGAAACGTTCAAATAAAGAAATGTCAGAATTTCGTAGAATGGAGGGAGTACGAACATTTAGAGATGTAATTTCGCAAATCAGAGGTTGTTTGTTGTATGTGGTAATTTCTGGCTTAGATGTAAATCGGGTCATCATATACAACAACGATCAAAAAAACATGGCTGACAAGTGTGCCAACAGTTGTGACTTGCGAGTTAAAGATTCAATGTAAACTTAAAATTAACTAATTTGGAGTTTTAGTGGCATATATATTAATACAATTTTATTTGCACTAATATTAAAAATTTCCTTCAAAAATTAATAAAATACTTCGTAAGTACTCCGTACTTATTTTGTTTCCTATATTGTCCAAGCCTAAATCATACATATTTTTTATGTATCATTTTTAAATTTTTTACTAATCTTGAAAAAAGTTTTTTTGAGAATAAAAATTTAACAGGTAATGAAAAAAAAAAACAGTGGATTAGTTGGTGAATAAGAACAATTGGGGTTTTAAAAGTGGATTAGTGGGTTAAGATGCTCCCTCAATTATTTAAGTGCAGTCTGTAGACAGCAATTAACATGGTGTTTGAGTGAAGGCTGAAATATTCAGGTTGATTTCATGCAACGTAACGGTCTTATCATTTGTGTTATTAGTCCAAGACCAACCATATCATATATTCATATTCGTTCCAATTGCTCTTCTGTTAACAACAAAAGCCAAGGTACATTACTCACAAGCTACAATTTCCATCTAAGTTCAGCTGTCACTTTGTATCAACGCAATTCAGCAATCAGCAGTTTAATGATTTCTTAATCTGCAATAGAATAGTGAGGATGTCCCTTAGCTCATGTGGTAACTGGTAACTGGTAACTGGTAACTGGTAAGAGCAAGGTCATGTCCTGACTCCTGAGCTTTTTAATGATTTCTTTTGTGTAGGGATCTTGTGTACCTTTTTTTAATGATAAATAATAATTCGATATAGTTGTCAACACCGCAAGCGTCAGTTGCAAACAAAATCATAGACGAAACATAAGGCTATTTTCATTTCACTTAGAAGCACCCAATGCTTTTTTTTTTAAAAAAAAATGTTCAAATACGATTAGAAAAATTGTGATTGGATCAGATCAATAAAAAAAATTAAAACAAAAAACCACAAAAAATTTAAAGCGCAAAAATTTACATATTAATAAAAAAAAATTAAAAACAAAAAAGCTACTTCCTCCGTTTCTTTTTAATGACTTAATGAAACATTGAGCATGACTCATACTTCTAGGCAAAAATTCATTGTAAGGGTGAAAGTGATAGAGTGAGAAAGTAGGACATGTGATTAGGAGAGATATAGAAGAAGTAACATAGCAAAAAATCGAAAGAAGACAATTATTGCTATTAATTAGATATTTCTAAATTTAGTAAATGTTGTCATTAAAAGAAAAGGAGGAAGTACAAAAATTTCAAAGCACAAAAATTGAGACCAATCAGTTCAGAAAAATTCAAATTAGTTAAGAAAAAAATCACATTAGAATAACTCAGACAAACCAAAAAATCACATCATCAAATGATATTTTTTGAATGAAAATATACAAAGAAAATGACTTCCACAAATTATCAGCCAAAGATTATTTATATCCTGTTAGCGAGGTAATGAATCGAGTCTTGAGCAAAGTTATTCGTATACTTCCAACCAAATAATAAAAAAGAATTCAGTTTGAAAAAAAATTATGTATGGATTGCAGCAGAAGAAATCAGACCAATCAATAATGAACTTTACAACGATCAGAAATTAGTGGATAATTATCTGCTAAAATCCACTAATTTGGAGGCTACAATTCTCACTTTTACATGTGCAACATATTCTACCATCTATTTAGGTACAAAATTTTGGTATAAGTAATCTTCAAGCTATCACAAGAAACCGGCCAAAAGGGTTCAAGATAGGGACATCGGGGAAGGAACAAACTGCGCCTAAATTATGACTGAACAATTATGGGGCCAATACAGTTCTCAAATATATCACTCAAAAGCGGCAATACATCTCTTGAGCTGTGTTCGCTTCTCACCAGATCAACCAACAAGGGAAATAAACGCGAAATGTACCTTTTAAATGAATCTTTCTCTAAGCGACTTAATGTTTGCAATGCTGATAAAAGCAAAGTGGTTCGCGCTGAAAGTTCTTCCCTTTTGGCTGAAAGCAATGGGAGGATCCAATGTGCCTTAGGTTCATCAGCAGGCTTCTGCTGGCTAGAGTGAGCCCCAGCACACTCCACATACATCTTCAATACTTTTAGACAGACTTCTACAACCTCAGCTTCCAAATCAATATCTTCCGAAGTGGAATGTCTTTCCGAAAGTAAGTTATTGAGGAAATCCAGATAACCCTGGTAAGATTCATTTTCAAAATGAACCACAGGTGGCTCAGATATGTCTAGTATATTGCACACCGTCTGAAGCTTCCTCAGTGTGACACTTTCAGACCTCAGTTGATTGGCATGACAGGAAATTAAAGAATACARTTCAAGAAGGATCTTGAGGTTTGCTGTTGAGAGTCCATCATGGTGTGTCTTGTAAAGATCAGTCACAAGCTGTAACAGCAAAGAAATAATCAAGTTGCAATATCATTTCACTATAAACAAAAGACACTTCGTAGAATGTGTTGGCAACTGACATAGCTAATAGTAACGAATATCATCTCTCAAAACCCACTCAGAACAACAAATATTTGGAGAAGTCATAAAACAGCTGCCCTCCCTTATCCCTTCTAAAAACCAAATAAGTGAACAAAAATTGGGTATTAAAATAGAGAGGAGCGCAAACCTGTATGATGACCAATTGAACTGCAATATGACTTTTCATTCTTGAAACTACATATGCGGCAGTTTGCAGATTATAATCTTCCAGATCATTGTTCGAACTTTCATTTTCTGAAGATAAATCAAAACCTTGATATGATTGTGTTGCATCGGGTATATCAATGTTATCCATGGTCCTCAAGACCCTCAGAAATCCTGGAAGAGTTGATGCAGCAGCATCTTTTATAGCCATTAACATACCTCTCCAATCATCTTCAGAAAGCATGGTTCCTAATTCACTAGTTAAACGTATCAATGCAGCTATCCCAGTTTTGGCAGGACTAGGACCTGGACTCTTGATAAAGTCAGCTAAAACAGTGACAGCATTTGGTAGTTGAGACCTCACAACACCGAAAAATGTAACAAAAAGATCAACAAGGCGATCTGCTGCCACRGAAGAAGTTTCAGAGTCCCATGAACTTTCATGAAGAGAGGAGTCTTGAGAAATTTGGGCTGACTGGTCCTCATCCTTGCCAACTCGACAGCTGAGTATCGGGAAAACAACAAATTTGAAAATTGCATTCCAGAATGGCCGTGAAAAGAGGTCTCCATGATCCATGAGGATGTTAAATAAGACTTCAATGGAGCTCTTTCTGATGGCTGATCTTGAATCAGATGTCAACCTTGATAATCCTTGATTATTAGAGTAACAGAAAAATACAAGAAAACACATAATCAGTATGCTTTATAAAACTGTCAAACCAGGATCAATTTCTGTTCAAATACAAGTCCAGATTCCATCAAGCCATCAAAAAGTGTTCAAGCAAGAGAAAAAAAAAATAACAAACAAAAAACGACTGGCTTATGATTTACCTGTAAGCAAAGGCATCCAGAACGAGATATTTTCATCCTTGCTAGTAAAAGCTTGCCTGTCAGAAGCCTCCCCAATGCCACTTATATCATACGTATTGGCATCTTGGCTATCTTCGTTGGAAAACAATCCTCCTTCTGCAAGCTTAAGAGCACAAAAACGAAGAAATGCAATAGCATTGAAGCTGACATCACTATCGAATTTACTTTTTGTGAAGGTTATGAGGCATTTTACACAATCTGTGAAAGTTGTAGACTCAGTCTCGGTTATGTAAGGGAAATATTCACGAACAATCTTTTCCATAGTCTCAAAAGCCAACAATACGATACTCTTCCGTTCATCCGCAGCAGCAGTTGTGAAAACCTGAGTGAAGAAAAAAACAACAAGAAGCTTCATAATGAGTATATAAAAAGGAGATCATTGTAAGCCATCACCATCACCCRTTGTGAATTATGTCACTTGGCTCAGGAAATAAAGAAGAGCAAAAGCTCACAGCAGGTCGAGTATTCAAGTCAATCAAAATTTTAGGAAAAAAAAACAACAAAACGAGAGAGAGTGAGAGATGTGAAGCAAAACGTGCATCAAGTAACTTACAACACATAGAACTATAAAACAACAAACATATAAGTAATGTAGAACCACACTCACAAACCAAAACTAACTTATAGATCTTGAATTTGAATACTAACACTTCATAATAAATAACAAACTTCCAATTTTTTATCCTTCCAAATTAATTGATGCATAYGCCCTCCTCTTTCGTCGTTCCCAATTCTTGATTCGAAGTTCCTTTATGTTGTTCCCRTATAAAATCTTTCCAAAATAACTCACGTAAAATGACCAACTCAACCTTAATATTTTTGGTAAACGGAGTATATTAATGACTGCTAACCTTTTAATTAAACACGCAATTTACCCAATTAACATCAGATCATCTTCTTTAGATTGTCTGCACAGTAATCTATACACACTTTGCTTAWTTAATTATTTAAATTATCCTATATAAATATGCTTTGGCACGATGAATATGTCATAATTAACCCAACAATTCATCTTCTTTAGCTAGTATTCATATAAATAAAATTCTACTATTTACTTTAGCACAATAGAACATGATATACACTAACGCAACACATTACACACCTCATTCTTTGGACTTGGGAGTTTCTCTATTTTGTTTTTATTACAATTCATCACTTAAGCACGTGGTTGTAAAAGGTGATTAAGTACATGTTGGTTTCATATAGTCGGGTTTTTTCAAGCATGTCCATGCGAATCACCGGGGTTAATAACAACCCAATAACATCCGGATTCGACTCAGATTGCATTCTCTCTCTCTCTCTTGTCTCTCATGATTCAATTACAATCCCCTCCCTTTTTGCACATAGGAACAACAAAAGGGAACGGGGGGAGTACTTTAAATGCTCCCTCCTGTAAAAGAAGATCGCCATCTCTTTACATCTATCTCCTTTTTCCAACAATTGTGCCAAAAGGTTATCTTTTAACATCACTTGAAAGTTGAAATAAAAGTTAAACATGCCTGATAATTAGACGAGCTTCTAAATCAATCACCTAAAGAGACATAAACAAAGTACATTAATTCCTCCATTCTAATTCCATGCATATTCAGATAAGTCTGTCATCCACTCATCATTCTGGATGATACAATGCATCCATCAATATGAAAAACATTACACAGAGCGAGCTTCAAGAGTAAAACGATCGCAACTAACCTCATCAGTCATCATTGACACATATCATTAATCATTACCATCATATCTCTATCAGCTTTAAAAGATACTTTTGAATTGCACAGCTCTTAATTTGCCAAGGCGAAAGTCAAATATTTATCCTAGACTAGATGTCCTACCCGAAACTAAAACGCTCAGAAGTATCTTTCACTCTTCTTTTTTTTTTTTTTGTTTATTTTCAGGGATGGGGCTTTTTTTTTGGATTTAGTGTTGTTCATATCATACAAAAATAAAACATGCTCAATGAACATCAACACGTTAAAATTTTAACAAAAAGATCTTATAAGATAATGAAATAAGCCAGTAGATTACCAGAAATACACTTTTCCATCCAGACTTCACATTATTGACACGGCTAAGGACCATCTGAGAAATGCAGCGGACTATTAGCTCTCGGATTTCAGCAGAGCTACTCTTTTGCATTACAATGACAAAAGGCCTCAAAAATTCATTTTGGAAATTGTAATTTGCCAACTCTTCACGCTCAAGGAACTTCATAGCAAGCTGACGCAAGGAATCCATGACAAAAATTGCAACTGAGAGGTTTTCTGATAGGCCAACGGACACAAAGAAATCTGAAAGGACATTCCATATACGAGACCACACTAATCTGATGCGATTCATATTATAGTGCCTGCAAAATAAAAAATTATAATTGTTTAATCCAGTTAATTACGCATCCTTGTACAACAATGGTTACAACTAACAAGTRAGATGGGTCACAAGTTGGGGCGACAATGGGTTCATGATTCTAGTCTCACACTCTTGTCCCTCATAAAAATGGTAATAAAACTTACACGACWTGTCATTACACAAAAAAGTCGCAAAATCAACAGATTCAAACCATAAAGAGGCTCAGTAATGGAAAATACAAGGGAAAGCTTGACTTACGCAATTTCAACTATCTTTGTGAGACTGAATACACGAGGATCTGTTGGTGATTGCAACTCCAACATTGAAACTTTGCAAAGAGCTCTCACAAAAGACACTATTGCCTCACTGTTCAACCTTTGGCTATGCGCAAATATGTGGTTTAATTCATAGCTTCCAATCTGATCAAGCAAGTGCAAGTTTGATATGAAGTTAGTGACCTGGTCAGGAGTAACCAGTTTGGGGGTGTTAACACCAAGTGCACTGCTATCATAAGATCCACCTCGCACAACAGCTGCCACAGCCGGATTTTGAAGAGCTCCCTTCTTCTTTAAAGAAGCTAAGTCACTGGACTTAAGTGATTTCTGTTCAGGTTCGACATTAGACATGCTCAAGAATGACGCATCAGGTGGAACRCCTTCTCCCAAAAGTTGCAAATGTTCAAATCTAGACAAACATGTTAAAATGTGCTCCCATGCTTCTTGAAGGTAATTTCCATCTTCAATAGCTATAGACATTATTGTCTGCACATATAAGCATCACGGGTGTCATCAGAAGGTAAATAAAAAAGGAACAAAATTGTCATATATCATGAACATACTCTGAAAGATAGTCTTTTCAATAATGATGTAATTAAATCTAACATGAGTACAGAGTTTGCAAAACATTTCAAATAAAAATAATGTCCTGAAGATGCGTTATTTAACACCTGTATTGATTGTATGGATTTGTATCAATAATTGACTGAACAACCAAAAAATCTCCTTTTGAAAAAATATACATAGGCAATATTCCATCATTTAACTTTTAAATTATTTTGTGACTTTGTGTTAGTAAAACACATAATGAATCCTTCTGACTAAGTATCTTTCCACACTGTAATTCTCCAACTTAAATTTACCTTCATAGCATCAACATTTTTCTGTTTTATATCAGCCGCGCAGTGAAGATAAGTAAATTTGGCCAAAGAGGTCACAAAAGCATCTCTTTGAGTTTGCATGCTAAGGACTGCAGTTACATGTACAGCATATCGGAAGCCTTGCAAACATTCTGTAGTAGCTAACTTGTCATCACTTTGGTCTAGTGTCATACTAAATGCAGCAAGCATAGGACCCCAACAAACTTCCACCATAAACCTCAATATTGAAACATCTGAAACAGAATAGAAAACAGACCTGCAACAACACAGTGTGAAGATCAAGTTATAAACAAAATAACTACACATTTGACCTGCTTTTCTCTCAAACAGATGGATCAGAACACTTTTTACACAAATTATTTACATACTAAGCCTAAACTTTGACCAATATGATTTAAAGTACTCCGTAATAAAATACTTCAATAACAATTTATTAAAAGCAGGCCTAATATGATCCTACAAAATCTATATTTCTTTAAATATGAAAGGTTGTAATTTTCTTGATGCCTTTGTTGCGACTTCACACAAGCATTTCTCTCARCCCCCAATCCATCAGTTTAACTAAACAAATACCCATAAGGCCACAACATCCACAAATTACAAAAAGAAAAAAAATATTAACAGAGAAGCAATATGGAAAAAGATTTTATTTAAACAAATTTATTTACATGATTGYWRCAGATAGAATCAGTTCTTTTCAAAGGCATCTACTGATAAAAGTGTGGCTTATTCCATCACAACGGAAGTGGTGTATAGAAAACAGAGTAGTAAAAGGCTTTAAAGCGAGGGACTTACTCTGATTTTCCAGACTTTGCCTTAAACTGCTCCTGGATGTTCTTGATAAGTAAATCATTAGCACCCAAAGGTTTCTCTTCTGGCTGTTTCCCCATGACTAAGTTCAGTATACCATCCAATCCCAATAACCTGTTCAACCCATTGATCTCTTTGCTTTGTGGTTGAGAACTTTCAGCATTCATTTTAATTTCATTTTTCACAATCTGATCATAGAGAACCCCAAGATACTCTTCAGGCAAGTCCTTGCCATCATCAATTCCTCGGTTGTTCCGAATAAAATCAGCTTTGGTCATCTGGAAAAGAGCAAACATTAATTCTAGATCACAAATAACTACAATTCACCCACCTTGGACAAATCCACCCCACCTCTTGCCCTGGGCGGGTAACCAGATTAATTAAGCATAGAAAAGAGGTCAATTGCACAACACAAAATTCGCCCAACATTCCATAGATAAATTGCAGGTTTTTCTTCCTTATTAGGAAACACGTAATTTTGATCATAAAACTCACCTTGTCCTTGACCATGTTATTGTGGGCATCGGTGTTGAGCATTATCACTGAATAAGCAAGGACATAAGCAGTATCTGCACTTTTGAATGAGTTAGGATTGCATTTACAATAACGTTCTGCAAACTTCTCCATGATACGATCTATCTTCTGAGCTTCTCCAGGTAATCTAAATCCTTGCAAGAAATATCTAATAGCTCCACCAAAATCCATTTTCTCAAAATCAAATGAATCAACATAGGCATGCATAACTTTTAATGGAAAGTCCTCCCGTTCTCCTAAGTAGTCACCAATAATAGTCGGATTCAGCCCAGCAGTGTTCTTCAGAAAAGAGGCTACTTCTTCAGGAGATCCGCCAACTTTTTTCGTGTTGATTAAAAATTCAACACCTTTGGAAGGTTTACGGTTGAACAATGCAATACCTTTCTGCACATAGCAAGTAAAGTTGTCACTGAAAATCATAGAAGTACACATGTTACAACATAAGTATTCTTAAGACCATTATCTGCTTAACAACAATGCTAGTTAAAGAGTAGCCAGCTTTCTGAAATGGAGGATGTGGAAAAATTATAAAGATAAGGATTATGTTATATGTAGCCCTTTGGGCTATGTTTAAGCATTAAATACATTGCTATAAATAGAAACAATTTGGGAATTCATGACAAATTCACATGTTAATCGATGTARTTAATGCTTGAGTAGTGTCAAATATTCCCATATTTAATGTTTTATACATAGCCCTAAGGGCTATGTTTAACATTTTCCTAAAGATAAACAGGATGCACATAGTAAATGAGAAAATAGTCAAAGTTGACAGCAGCAAAGACCAAAAAGAATGTTTAGGCAATCCACAATCCCATTTAATGAAAAAACAGTTACATACTCTCTCCTACATTGTTTTAGTTGCCATGGGTGCTTTTGGCCTATATTGTACCCATGTTTGACACAGCACATCCACTTATGGACTAAAGGCTTTTGATTGATTGATTGAATGAATGAATTCGGGTACAATTTGATTGAACGAAATGAAGAGAATGATTGATTGATTGATTAAACGAAATGAAGAGAATTCACTAACATAGCTTCTGGCACAATTTTTCAGGGAAATGAAAAGGTTGAGCGAAAAAAGAGAGTGGCTGTGAGGTGCATTTTACAAGTCATTGTGTTTGCACATATGGAACATTAATCTAGAAATGGTTWTTCAAATGCAAAATACGATTAGCCTTTGCAAGGCTCCAGACTAGATCGTTTTCTGCTAGCATAGACAACAAACCTCCTTTCTCTTATTATTGAGCTAACATCTTAAGTTCAATATGTGTTATGAAAGAAGAACAATTGATGAATAATTCACTTCAATAAATGAAGCAAAAACCTGCATTTCAAGTTTATAAGCTCGACGTTGCTCAAGTGTTGCCGCATCTGATGATTCAGAACTTGATTCTGGATGCAGTTCATATTCTGAAATCATTCCCTCCTCTCCATTTAGAACAGAATGAACGTCTGCTGAGCCAGACGCTGCAGAGGATCTATTAGACAACGAAGACTCCCCTAGTTGCTGGTTCATCCAGGCTCCCATAGACTTGACAATTCTAACAAGGCATTTCACTGATTCAACCCGGAAAGTAAGATCCTTAACAGGAGACAGTGCAGTAGTAGAGCCAGGTGGTGGACCAAGAGCAGTCTTTAAAAGGCCATTAACCGTCCTGCAAATATCTGATGGAATTATAAGAGCTTAAATAGATTTTCAGATCTGGCAGCTTATAGATCATCAAAATGGCACACATGCAAAAGGGTAAGTTTAGCAAGAAGAAATCATTAGGACAGTCATTACTTCCTAGAACTACTACAACTGAACCAATAAAAACAAGCCTACACAGTATCCTTCTGTCATCTTGATCCAAACAATTCTTACCTCAATCACAAAATTTACCTCTTACCCTATAAGAATTTATACCATGGCAACTTGTATTTAAACAAAACCATTGGATGTACGGTTGAAACTCTAACCTATTGTAGGAAGACTCAGTAGTAGCAGAGGGGATCTACTAATTTCAGCAAATAAGAGGCCACTCACATGAGGAATTTTGTGTGGTTTTTTCATATCATCACAATTTAGGCGAAAAAAGTGACTCTTTCTGGCCCATCTAGAGCTGGCACAACCGCACAAGCACTGATCATCAATAATCATAATAAAACATATTAAAACTATATTACAGTTGAACCATTGATGCTACAACTCTCATTCCCATTTACACACTACTATTAACCCAAGAGGGAAAAAAAAATAAAGAAGAAATTATATTATGCTTCACCATTATGTCATCCAAAGTAGCAGAAAATACGGTTGTGGCACGGCGATATTCGTCTAAAAGTTGGGAGGAAAAATTGTACTTTAGAATCATTCACTGAACAGTACAACATGGATAGGAAAACTGAGCATTTGAAAAAGTTCACGTGTTTAATTTAAATATGAAAGATAAAGTAGTGGATGTTTGGTGAGACGAGAAGAGATTGAATATGCCATGAGGAAAACTGTACTATATGGAGAAGTTAAAAAACTAACTGCATTGTTCAACAATTACAACACCAGATTCRGAGGCACCGACTGGGAAAGAAAGAAGATTAAAAAATAGGAATCAAAGATAGCATTGATGGAATGGGTAGAAAAGGTCACTGATCAAATGGCTGTCTGAGATCATATGGCATTGGATAGAAGTAAAGAAGAAGGGTCCCCATGAGCATATCACAAGGATGRCATCTCGGACTGTATATCCCACCCCATCCTTATAAGGATGAAAGCATTGACTTTTTTTTATTTGTTATTGTTGTGTACAGTAAGGCTCACACTTACACTTTAATAACATACTTACAAGTAGCTCACATATAACTCTATAATGATATATTTAATATAGCAAAAAGCAACTACTGCTGTTTCCAATTTTCCTCTCCTCTTTAAAAGAAAAAATAGACAACAATTGAGGAAAATTTATGTGGACGACTGCCGGAATAATCYTTTTTGGTTCATGTTAGCCGACCCCACTTATGGGAATAAGGCTCTGATTGATTGATTGAGACAACAATTGACAAATCATCTTTAATAGTTCAACCAACAAAATCCATATTAATCAAAAAGTCAGGAAACAAGCATCCGAATACTGCAAAACCTCCTTATACCCAACACAATTCTTTTGGCATTGGGACAACTATGGATCTAGCAAATTCATCCAACAACAATAATGTAAAAGACAATTATAATGRTCAGCTTACAAAAAGAAACTCATATCACTACTGTACAGGCAATTGAGCAAAACACAATAAGCTTCTTTAAATTTAAAGCCAAAATGAAGTATTAGACATCATAAATACCTCTCATAGATGTTCGGAGCATCAAGATCACAATCATAATTTACAAAAATATCAATAATTAGCTGTGGATCTTGAGAAATCTTTTCCAGCAGGTTGAGAACAGTCATTTTTTGTATAAAACGAGGCTGAAGTATATTCTCCAGTACACGAAGGATAAGCATTGGAAAGAAAATCCCAATCTCAGCTTTCAATCCTGATCTGAATTTAGTCAACAAGCTCATAAAAATAGAACAAAGAAGCTGGAATATGGTCATCACTGACAATGCACTATTCTTCAACAACGACAAGCACAGGAACTGTTTGATCATATTGAGGAAGCTGCATAAAAAGCACAGATAACTTCAATAATATTTAAACATAACCTTATACATTCATAATCTGCAAACTCACACCACAACAAGCAAAAAAGACACGACAAAATAAACCAGAAAGAAGCTTCACAAAAGCTGTTTGAAGTAGCCTACTAGGTCATGAAAATGTCACATAGAGAAGAAAACCCTCCCCTCTCTTTCCCTCCCTTCGTCTCTCCCTATCCCTCTCTCTATCACCACAACAAACAAAAGTGAGACAATGAAATACGCTAAAAAGAAGGTTCAAAAAAGCTGTTTGAAGTAGCTTACTATGTCAACAAAATGTTACATAGAGAAGAAAACCCTCCCTCTCTCTCACCCTCCCTCCCTCTCCMAAATTTTCCTTTCATTCTTCCTTTAATTACCTAGTTTTTAATTCTTTTGTTAGTAATCATCCCCTTTTTCTTCCCAAATTTTGGGTTAGTTCTTTCCTTCGTTATAAGTTTGGAGTGGGACTTTTTTCTCTTCCCTTACAAAGGACAAGAATTTGATAATTGTGGAAGATTAATCTCTTTGATTGTTCATCTGCCAATAAATGAAGATCTAAGGTTTCATAATCAATCTAAGTCTAAAGGAACACATAAGTATTTTAATCCAAACGATTATGCATCTGGATCTTAAGTAATATTAGTGCTAAAACTGCTAACTCACAAATTAATGCTATTGTTGATCAAATCTATGATGCATTAAGTTCTAAGGTGTTATGTATTTGTGTCGGGATTTTAAATATCTTAGCAAATGCTTTTAGTACTACTTGGCTATATATTATAAATTTCTTTTACGTGTTCCAAAATATGCTTTGCAATTGTTTTTCACTTACTTCCCTTGTAACTTTTTTTACACCACATGATCCCATTAATTTTTATCTCCATACTTCCCAAGTCCCAACACCATATCTTACTTACCTTTCTCTTTCACTCTACTATAAAATTGTTTTGTGGAGGTTTGGGAGAAGAGAGAGAGAGAGAGAGAGAGAGAGAGAGAGAATATTATAAGAGTTTTTAAAAATGCTTCTTCAAGAGTAAGATTTTATAAATGGACATCAGTTTAAGATTACACATGATACAGTAATGGTAATTTAAAGCATGTGCCAATGTGAGWACGATTGAGGGAGGAGACACTTGTTATAGTATGTCCAGTACGTGTGAATGTGTGATTTTGTGTGCAAGAGTGGGTGCATGTGTGTGTATTACCTCCAACACATTTATTGTCCTTGATGAGTTGATGTATTTTAAGACAAACTTAAAGGAAAAGAAGAGAGATAACTGCAGGTAAAAAAWTTCGTACACTAGGTTAGTGCTACAGACACATCATGTTAAAGTTACATAATTATTTGTGAATTGAATTAAATCCCAACCCCCTCCCCCTCCTCACACACATTCACATTGGGCATGGAATTGAGGGATTGTTGTTAGACATAGAATAATACTCAGTCCATCACACAATATACTTCCCATTGTTTTTTGCAGACTACATATGCAGATGAAGAGTCTTGTAATTGAAATAAGTAAGACTTGGAAAGCTAGATTACATTAAACTGCACAAGCTAAACAAATTGCAACTATGGTGCATTGGTGTGAAAAATAGCATAAATGATATTTATGTCCTCCCTCCCTCCAATTTATTTAACACTTTCTACTACTTTTACCCCATCTCTTTTAAAATCTCAACAATCCCATGTGATTTCCTTTCAAAAAAAAATCCCAAATTTAACTTCTTCCCATTACCCCATCTCTTTTAAAATCTCAACAATCCCATGTGATTTCCTTTCAAAAAAAAATCCCAAATTTAACTTCTTCCCATTACCCCATCTGTTTTAAAATCTCAACAATCCCATGTGATTTCCTTTCAAGAAAATCCCAAATTTAACTTCTTCCCATTACCCCATCTCTTTTAAAATCTCAACAATCCCATGTGATTTCCTTTCAAGAAAATCCCAAATTTAACTTCTTCCCATTACCCTTTTGATTTTCACCATTCACCTTTCTTCCTAAACACAAATCATTTCTCGTCATTGAAAAAGAAAACCTTGGTTCTCTATTCCTACACCATCACAACTGACAATTTGCTATCCTCAACCGTTGACACTGCCACACTCAATTGCCTCTCTGAAAACCTTGGTTCTCTATTCCTACACTCCCTCTTCTGTTTTTAACTTGATTCCAACTCTTTTTCAATGCCAAAGTTGTCCTTTCCAGCAGTTCTCGCCAATTAGTTGTCATCATTGTATTCTTGTGAATTGTGCAGCATTGAACATAAGTTACTGCTTAAATCCATTGATTCTACTTTCATATCAAGCATTTTATTGTTCTTAGTGATTCTAACAGCTTAAATGCTTACTTGCTTCGCTTAGGATTCATGAAACAGTGCATATATATAGAAAAGAAGATTCTTTGGATCCTCCAAAAATTCATCTGTCCTATTTTTCACCTTTAGCTCATAGGCTCATAGTTTTCGATGTTGGTTGCAATTTGTTTAATATGTTTAGTTTGTATTGTGCACTAAATAAGAGCAATATTTTGTGTTTTCTAAGCCAATTCCTCCCTCCCCTCTCCTTCTAATAATGGAACTGAGACATTCTTTTGGGATAAACTATAAAGGAAAACGGAAAACTTGTTCAAGGACAAAGGGGACATCCTAAAGTACATTCTCTTTAGCTTGAAAAAAGGGTTCAAGTGCAACAAGTTCACAAAAGATCACAACAGTTCAGATAAGTAGATAAGTTGATAAGTTCAGTTCATGTAGTAGCCTCTACAACACTCAAAGATAAGTTCCAATAAGGATYAATAAGAATTATCAAGAATATCAACACACAGAGTACTGCATCTCACAAAGAGTGACATTATAAGACCAGGATAAATAAAAGCAAAACCTTACAATCTAAATTAAAAAACCTAAAAAACCTCAAAGAAAATATGTGGCAGTTACATCAACAAGAATAAAAGGAGTCTTCAGTTTAATGGACACCCTTTAAAGGGTGTCAGTTTAACACAGATCATGATATTTACTGATTTAGATATTGATGGCCCAACCTAAAAAACCCAAGGCACAAAGGGTTTTTTTTTTTGTGTCAAGGTGCAAGGTAAAGGCACAAATATCAATAAACTTATAGGTTCACGCAAAGTAACTCATCATATGTCACAAATTTACCCTTTGACAGTCAACACTTATTCCCCTATCTTCACAACACTTCACAACACTGCTAGTATTCATCAATATATATACTTCCTCCATTTCAATTTAGTAGCTACACTTAGAGTGTGTGCGGACTCCTAGGAGAATTTTGTGGAAGAAAGAGATAGAGAGTAAAAAATAAGGGGGTTCATGTGAGAGGAGAGAGATAAAGATAGTATTTTGCCCAAAAAGGAAGTGTAGCAAGTAAATTGAAACATCCTTAAATAGAAAGTGTAGCGAGTAATTCGAAACAGCCTATCTCTATTTTTTTTTAATAAGTGCATCACTTATAAACAATATTCACACCATTCACACATGGTCCTATCAGTCATTGTTGTCACTCACACACTCACACATAAGAAAAAAATAGTTATGTRAGATATTGTTAGATTCGTTTTAATGGGTATTATTGATATACGGAGTATATGTCACATAATTTTTTATCTGTATAACTAAAGATATTTAACATATAAATCGTGCATTAATGACGCAATTATAAAATAAATGGAGGAAGTATATCTTTTTTTCAACAAAAAAACTACTTCGTATTATCGATTCCCAACAAGAATTTCCACAAAATGATCAAAGTCAGATTTCTCAATTCAGATTGTGTTGCCAGATCTAATTTTACATCCAGCTGTCCAACAAGTACTAAATATTCAAACTACAAAAAAAAGTAAGTGCAGCAGCATGAAGCATAATCTGGAATTGGCAGGAGAGCAAAAGGAGAAATCCAAGAAACTTAACCTCTTATTTGAACGGTGGCCAAACAGACCGTATTCCCAGATCACCTTAACAATCCAGAGATAAGATTTCCCCTAAAAGAATCTCAATCATCAGAATGCTCCGTGAAGTGAAATTTCAATGATATTTAACAGAGTTAAACACATAATCCATCCTCTCTTAGCTACTCTCCCCCTTCCCCTGATGTTTCGACCTCCTTCATCAATCACGTCCATTTTCACTTCGCTCAACTGTTTTTCACTCTGATTTCCACCGTCGAATCATCCGCCATCAGATTCCTTTGCTCATTAACAATCCCGAATTTCATTCAAAATGGATTTCCACTGACATTTCCCATTCTGGAGGTCCTGAGGTCTGTTTAACATCTCAACCCTTCATAGACCCCAGTTAACCCATTGGACTATATTTGAACCAACTGTGCTGAATTCCCTTCACTCAATATCCTATAGAATTCCAGCAGCTCCGAAATCCGTTAACCCGTCTTAAATAATACTAACAAACATAGAAATCCTCTTCAACACGAGTGAAAACAAATCAACACAATTTGAGCTAAAAGCGGCCTAGCACAGATCTGATTTCGTCCCATTCAAAAACTCATAAATATACATTATAGCAAACTTTAACATGCTGGTTCGATAATACTCTAAACACAACATAAGGCCGAATAAATTCCGGAAAAATGGCCAGCAACACCGTTTCAATACGGGACTCACACCAACGTCATCTCCAAACTACAACACTTACAAAACAAACCAGTTCAGTCAAGTGAAAAAACGACCGAATGCGGTAATCATCCGGAAGAATCGGCAAAAACATTCAAACGAAGCAATATATGTTAGAAAAGAGGCGAAAAGACGTCAGAGAAGGATTCGATGATCTTCGCGTAGCGGTGTCAACGCGAAAGGGATCCGAGGAATAGAGTAAGTTGCGAATCAACAGCTTCCCGAAGTGCCGACATCGAGCCTGCACACTAGATCCGCTCCTGTATGACAGGACATGAGAGATCCGCAAGGCGGAGCCTTCATATAGGAAGTTCACCGTTACTATCAAGGCGGATTTACAAGCGGAAACGAGGTAGAGATAAATTGTCTTCCCGCCCGCAAATCGAGCATTATCTTGAATGAGTAGAAGACTTTGTCGAAAGATGTACGGGAGATATAACTCGGAGGATTTTACCACGGTCCAGTATATATATGCAATTGAACTCGTATGAAGCTCAGAAATCACGGTGACACCGATGCAAATACGCGAGAGAGATGAAGTCAGAGGACAGCAGTCAAAGTGACGATGGGCGAGGAAAAAATGATTGTTATGGAATATCTGGTTGTAGTGAGAATCACAGAGATAAGAAAGTCAATGACGGGTTCTTTCCTAAACAAATGATGATTGCAAAGAGAAAAATGAGTAGTAGCGAAAAAGCTATGATGAGTATTTCTGCAAGTCAGAAACTTTTATGGTTTTTCGATCTGAAGAAAGTATTTCCTGTAACCGACACACAATTTTTTCTTGCGAGTTAGGTATCGGATAGATATGACCACGTGACACAGAATAAAATTGTTCTATAATAAATGTCACTTATTCACGTTGAATGATTTTTATCATATCTCTGATTTTTCTAGATGAATTTCAGACACAATAATATATTAACAGACGAAATATAACTGTTACAGAGAACAAATAGATGCAGAGTAATTAGTGTGCTTATGTAGATAGAACAATGAATGACGGAGAGTGATGAGAATAGTTGTGACAGATATTCAAAACGGTAAGAGAATAATAACATACCATTCCTATGCGGAAGAAGGAGGCGTCATAAGAATATTAATCCGTATCTTAGCCAAAGGTGAGCAAACATTACTGAGCTAATGAGAGAAGATTCCACTCGAGAATAAAAATTTAGCTATCTCAGATTTTGGAAAAAAATATATAACGGCAAGAAGCCTGCGTATTAAACGCAGGGGCCTGCGTATATACGCTCTAGGAGCGTAGTAATAGCCAGTGGTAGGATCGTTGCAAGTAAAGTAGTCAGAACCTTAGACGGCGTATTAAATAACTGTCAAGCTGACTCGTATATGTCGTAATATAGATTAGGGATACGACTTTCAATGTTTTTCGTTACCTTCATCACAAAGGGCCTAATATAAAATTGTATTTAGTTATAGGCACATAGAGCCTCTCGAGATTTTATATGAGAGAGGAGAGCTTCCTAAGTTGTGGTGAAAGTCCTGAGAATCATAAACCACTTGGCATGATGCCGAGTAAGAAAAACTCTACAGAAGTTCGACAATCTATATATCGATTAGTATTTGGGAGATAACACAGCAATATTCTCTAAACTCCTACATTCTACCTAAGAGAGTCATATACAGATAAACTAATAAGTGGGAATTTATGACAAATTCCCTTTTTATGAAATAATGTTCGTCACTCTTTGAATAGTTTCATAGCACTGGACATATTACTAGGTAGAAGAATCCGTTCATTGTGCTGTATGAATTTATACTTATCGAGATTTTAGGGACAATAGGACGTGTGGAGTGATTAGCTTGCAAGTTCGCCACAGTTCCAACAATTTTTCTTTTCCCCCTATTTCATCTTAGCAACTTCTTCTCAATAGAATCAGATAGAATGAGAAATGGCAAACTCCTAAGCAATGATGTTAGTTGTATGGGTAATTACGGTAAAAATTCCATTTTACATAAATAATGAATCAAAAACACAGACAAAGTAGCGGTTATAAGTTACCAATTACTTTATTAATACATGTTGCATAATAGAAGATCGAGTCAAGCTAGACCTAATTGAGTTGTTAAATGTATCATATGAGACGTACTACCGAAGATCAATACAAATGCAACTGAAGATAGTACAATCACTCGTAAAAAGGCATTTGCCTTTAGATCTGATGTTCTCCTTCTTCCACTCATTACACACGCATAAAAGGTGTGATGAGTATATAAAGAAATTGCCTAAAAAGCTCCTCTTGTCGGACAAGCATTACATAGACATGAGAGCATGTTAGAGGCAATGTCAAACAAAAGTTTCCATGTATGTATTGTAAACTGTTTATGACCAATGCTGACAGATTAAGATGCTCCGATTCTAGCCACAATCTGAAGAACAAAAGTCTAGTAAATCAAGCTACAAAACAGAGGCAGTCTCGCAAGGGCGCATACAATCATAGTTACGCCAAGGGAGAAAACAGCAAAAACCTGTATATCTCACTGTGCAACAGTGGTGACGGTTCTATACGGGCCGCTCCTGCTCTGACTGAATCAGTCAAATTCTCCGCAGTAACATTGAATCTCGTCTCGCAATGATATCAGAAGTCGGATTTTACAACATCGTAGTCCCAGCTTTATGCAAGAGATGGATACCAGCTCCCATATCTGACATGTAGTTTCCAGTAGCAAAACTCGAGGGGCAGAAAAGCTCTTTCCCTGCCACAACATGATTCTCCATAAAAAGGAAAGCAAAGGGAGAAAGAGAGAGAGAGAGAGGAGGGGGGGAACTAAAGCAGATGATTGTAGTTGCTAGGAAGGGAGAATACTGCGCTTCAATGATTTTCCAAACCTTTGACCCACTTTGCCACCGGTATGAACCTTCTTGAGAGCAGCAATGAACTCACCAGCTGCCTATGCTGCTAACAGGGTCAGCTGCCACATAAGAAGCCATCCTTCAATACGGCTTAACTTCAGGATGCAAGACATTTAAACATTAGTTATCCGCAGGCCTTTTTCCTAATTATTTCAAGTGGTCCTAGCAGATAGAAAATTATAATAACTCACCCAGTAACCATGCATTTTTACAGCAAAAGAAAAACATTCCAAAATCTTTACAAGAGCTGAACCAGTATAGTATTCTCCTGCAGCTCCACACAATTATACAGCATTTTAGGCGAAAACATCAGTTTCCACCATGGCCAATTCTCACAAGCGAGTATGATCATATAAAGCTTGACGAAGTGTCCATTTATCAAACCAATTGGCAGGAGGAGGGAGTAGCCTACAAAGGTTATATATTGTCATCATCTCTCCAATCTTTCATAAGGGAACCAATTGGGATAATCTCAACACATACACTAGAATGAAGAAAATTGCATAATCCATAGAATAACAAAGACCAAGACCATCGAACAGATTGGAAAACATGGAAGCTGGAACTATTGTCAGATATATGCTGTGACCAACATACTTTTACACATAAAACTTCAATTCTAAGATTAAGGAAGCCTCTGAAAAGAGTGTTTCAAGGATATGAATAGAAGTTTGAACAGCAATTATCTGATCAGGTACCAAGTCAAATCCCATCCTTCACCAATCAACGGTCCTCCTGCAGCAAACAAATTACAAGTTGCAATATCAGAATTTTGAAGTCTGATGAAAAAATATCTTGGTACTTCTTGTCCCATCATGAACAAATGATATTTAGGAAATCTTTGTGAAGTCAATTAAAATGATGCAGAAAGCAAATGAACTCACTGCAACAAAATATCCAAGATTCAACATCACCATGTTATGCTCTCTACTATTAAAAATAACAATAAACAAATACAAGTAAAAAAAATCTTCGACTTGATACATCAAAGTAGAACATGCCCAGCATATCACTGCAAAAGACATTATAGAATCAGATTCCTAATTAATGATGTTTGTTATTGAGGTGGCAACAAGACTAATTATTCATACCTTAACACTCAGGAACCCAAATTGGCTTAGACAAACCAGATCAACTGTTTAAGGGATAATCGACAACACACCGATGCTTACCATCGACTACCTAATAGAACGACATCCTAAAGTCTTGCCGTCGAAATTGAGGAACACGTGATTTACCGAGACTACATATAGCAATTAGCTAATGTTTCACTTAAAGTAAATTGCACATTAGCAACCCCTAAAATAAAGATTATCATATATCTTGCAAATAATTAGTCCTCACAATTTCTGTCACCTCAAGATTAGTATTTGATATTAGAACAAGTACACTTTACCATAAATTTTGGTGTATTCCAGATAGAGGGACTAAAAGTAAAAGCCATACAAGAGTGAAAATCCTAAGGCTATGACAAAGTGTTCATCATTGCAGGAATTAAAGTAAGACCAACAATGCCAGGCCATTTCAAGAATGGTTTCTCTATTCTTTTTCAAGGATACATCTCACTTATTCTAACTGCTGCCTGTTCATTGGGATGCAGTACCTCCAAACGTTCCACACATTTGACTAACTCATCAGATGGGAAAGCTCGCAAGTATGCCATCATCCCGCTCAAATTCCAAAGAAATTTAATAAAAGATCCAATGTAATATCAGCAGAAATTAATCCTGAGTTCCTGACAGCTTCAACAGTTTAAAGTAGAACAAGTGACAGCAGAACATGGATTAGTTACTAACAGTACAGGCGTCCAGGTCGAATGAGACAATTCAGCTTCAATACCTTTTAGTAGATCACCTATAGCCCACCTATTACAACTAGTTCTATGGACTTTTCACTGCAACCACAAAAAAGTTTCACCTTTCCTGCGCAGCATGTAGATATAGCATCTCACCATCCGCGTAGCAAGAAAGAGTAATAACCGTTTTCAATTGGGAAAATTCGTTACGTCCATGCCAGCCCAGCGTGCCAGTAGTTTACCATGATGCCATGGGTCGAATAGCCCATCTCCCGAAAACTGTTTTTTGTACATGAAAGGCAGATATTGAGTCAGTCAATCCATCTGAATCATCTAGGACATAACATATCAACTTTGTTACACAACCTACCCCTGAGTTGCACCATGAACGTTTGAAGTTTGCTCCGATAGATGGGCCGAATCAAAGAACATGTGTCAAAGTATGGCATAGGAACCCAAGCCTGAGCAAGCATGAAGAATTCCATAATACAGCATTCTCAAAAGCAGGCGGAGCGCACAGACCAGAAACAAAACAAAAATGCTGAGAAAAAATCGACCTTGTATATAATGCTTCTCAGATATTAGCAGATGCTCTTCGCTCTGACAAGTATTTACATTAAGGTCGCAATTTGATATTTTTTAAAGGATATGTGTGATACGTCTGCTCAGATATATGAATAACTCACTGATGACATGTGAAATGCAATTGTGGCATCATCAATCCGTAACACAAAAGTTGTAAAGGTTTGCATACTCCGCATATCACGAAAGTATTAACTCCAGGTGTTCAAGTCCACCAACCTTCATGAGCATCATTAACACTAAATCATCTTATGATGAAAAGCATCAACTTTATAACTAGTTCCTTGAGGGCTAAGGCTGAAATTATTTGCACGGATGTTGAGTTGTCTAGCTTCTATCGTAAAGTTATTGTACTATCAACATGACTGAGTTAATTTTAAAGGTAGTAGTCAGAGTGAGTGAGAGAGAGAGGAAGAGCAGGGGGCGGAGAAGCAGACAGCATGATATGTAGGAGGAAATTTCACACAAAATGGACTCAAATTAACTTCTCGAGGACAACAACATGCATATCTAGTAAACCAACCCATTTGGTTTCCAGTCCGATTCCAGATTGCTGAATTGGACATAAGCCCCATGGTAAATTCACAAAATTTCACTAAAACTTTGCCGGCAGAAAGCCTAATCTGCTAATTCATAAATATTCATGACCTATATGAATATGGAAGATGCCACCACAATAGAGAAATGATTAGTGCTTCCAGACAGGGAGAGTAGTACTACAGTTATATACTACGACTATCTTAGGCAAGGACCAAAAAAGTTACTTATTCCTCGAATAAGTCATTTACTGAGCCCTTCAGGTACGAATCGGTGTAAAAGAGTCCCTTTCCAACTGTTCTTGTATCTAGCATCACTCAACAGTATTGGCCGCCAGATGTAGAGAACGATGTGGCGTTCCTTATGAATCTCCTTCATTTTCTCAAGTTCCTGAAGATAAAATCATACATGATCTTCAACTCCTAACCCTATATTGATCATTATTGCTCTGAGACATCAACAGGTTATATAATATGTAAAAAAATGCATAATAAATGTGGATCAAAGCTATGAAATCGGACAATTTAAATTTTAGGTAAGAACAGTGTGAATTTTATTATTTATTTATTTTTAAAAAAAACTAATAAAAAGTTTACCTCTTAGTAAGAAGACACCGATAACACAAACCAGAGTCTAAGAGCTTATCAGCATATGCTTGTAGAAGCATATTTCTTTTCTGATTGCTATAGGGACCAAGTCTCCCACCGAATTCCAGGACCTGTGAAATTAAGTCACAAATTAGTAATTACAATCTCAATAAGTACCCCACTCTAGACGAGAAAGCAGCTTAAGTACAACCCAGCCATATATAAACCAAATTTTTGCTCATCAAAACAGTGCAGGCACAGTCATGGAAGTCAAAGGCATTGAATCTTCAATGTTCTATTCCAACTTAACCTATTTAATAAATAACAAGAACTGTGTATTCTTAATAAACCGAATATATGTGGATGATGACATGTATTTAGCCTATTTGGATGCAGATTCTGAAGGGGCAAAAGCTCCATACCTTAGTTAATTCCCTCTAAGCCGCTCAAAACACAATTTTACGGTAATAAAGTCTAGGTTGTATTAAGTAGCTTTCTGGTGCATAATTTTTCTATTTAAATTGTTCTACCTAAGTGTCGTACCAATAAATAAATAAATAATAAAAAGTAAATCTGTAATTTGGTAGTGATATCAAAAAAGGACGGAGTTTCTCAGATTACAAATCAATCAAAATCGAAAAAGCTTAGTCCGCAAAATTTGGGGTGGGACAGAATCAAATTGTCATTGCCGTGTGGAACTATTCCCATGATATTTCTCCTCTATACTCAAGAATACAATAAATTAGAATATCAACCTCTGACACTAAGCTGAATGATTCACATCATCTTCCATTTTGAGGGTTGATTCATTGAAACTTTACTGATTTGCTTGATGAGCGATAAAATCCAGCCTGTTCACGAACTAATTCAACAATGTGATCGCAAATTCACAGTAGCTTGATGACACCAAAATTCAGAGAAAAATAATAACTATTAGCTAATGAATTTAACATGGCATTAATGGCCAAAGACAAAAAAACAAAGATAAATGAACTCTGCATAAAAATTTTAAGCATCTTGAATAAAAAACAATTATCAAACATGTAACTAATTCTATCGCTTGAGCAAGAATAGAGAAAATGCATGCGAAAATGAAGTACTTGCGTCCAATCAATCAAGCAGAAGATCACAGCAAAACAGCTTCCTCAGATTCCTTCGTTGCCTCTCACAAATCAGTATCTAATCCTCAGAACAACTTCCCACCTTTCTCGACCTAATATGCACTCCAGAATCATCACCAAACAAAAATCAATTAAATCAAATTCAAAATATACGAAGAATTCAGAACGAACTGAACCTAATGCGAGAGTAGTCGTAGAGAGCATTCCTAGCGCCGCCGACATGGAGGTTTCCGGTGGGGAGAAGGACGAATCGGAACTCTGACTGCGCCGCGCGTTCTGCGGTTGGCAAGAGGCGAGTCTGAGGAGCGGAAATGGAGAAGCTTCGGCGAAGTGACGGGGAAGAGAGAGTGAGGATTGCCGGAAAAATGGGGAGTGGAAGTTCAGTGGTATAGGACACTTGTCCTTAACTACATGGT
>SNQN01003999.1:41011-55524 GCA_008642245.1 Bassia scoparia
TATATGTTTAGTTGGGATATTAGTGTGTTTTTCGACTCCAATGCAAAAGGTAATTTATGTTTAGTTGGGATATTAGTGTATTTTAAGAAAAAGGTAGTGTGGCGAATGCTAGAATAACGCACTTGGCATGAGTCGAAAAAATAAAGTGTGCAATTGTGATAGTTTTGGATAAAAAAATTTAGGCAGTTTCTCGCAAAAGATCTCYTAAGTGTGRAATTTATGRACAAATTTCCCTTTTATAAATAATGTTTGTCACTCTTTGAATAATGTTTCATAGCCTCTGGACAATATTACTAGGATGAGAACGAATCCGCAATTCATAAATTGCTGCTATGAATTTATACTTCATCGAGATTTTAGGGGACAATTAAGGACGTGTTGAGAGTGTTTAGCTTGCAAGTTCGCCACAGTTCCCACAATTTTCTTTTCCACGTTCCCTATTCAGTCTAGTGAGCAACTTCCTCACAMTAGATCAGAATAGAAAGAGAAAAAATGGCAACCTCCTAAGCAAATGAGATACATTAGTTGTATGGAGTATATAATACGAGTATACRACATATGAAAAATCCATTTTACATAAATAATGAATCTAAAAACACAGACAAAGTAGCGGTTTTAAAGTTTACACCATTACTCTACTTATTTATAAACCAATTTGCATTAAGCAAATAGAAGATCGAGTCAAGCAGACCTAATTGTTAGTTGTTAACATTTGGTCATCACTTACTGAGACGTACTACCAAAGATCATATACAAATGCAACCTGAACGTATAGCATCCAGATTCACGAATGGTGAGATAAAAGGCAACTTTGCCTTTAGATATTGTTCTCCTTCTTACCCACTCATAACACCCTAAAAGTGTGATTGAGTAATAACAGAAGAATTGCCTTAAAAAAACATACCTCAATCATTGTCGGACAAAGCATGTCATAGACAATGAGATGCATTTTGAGAGGCTAATGTACAAACTACAAAGTATCTACCATGTATGTATTGTAAAACTGTTTACATGAACTCCAATGYTGACAGATTAAGATGCTCCGATATCTAGCCAACCAATCTTGAAWCAAAAGTCTAGTAAAATCAAGCTACAAAACAGGCAAGTCTACTCGCAAGGGCAAAATTGCGCACACAATAAGTTATCGCCAAGGAGAAAAACACAAAACCCTGTTATATCTCACTGTGCAACAGTGGTGACTGGTTCTAACGTGGCCGCATCTGCTCTGACTGAATCCCAGTCAAATTCCCGCAGTACATTGAATCTCTCGTCCAATGTTATGAATCCAAAGTCAGGATTTACAACACCTGTAGTCCCAGCTTTATGCAAGAGAATGATACCAGCTCCCATATCTGGACCATGTAGTTTTCCAGTCAGCAAAACTCGGAGGGGCATGAAAAGCCCTTTTCCCTGCCACAACATATTCCAATAAGATAAGGAACTAGCAGAAGGGAAGAGAGAGAGAGAGAGAGAGGAGGGGGGGAACTAAAGACAGAGCATTGTAGTTGCTAAAGGAAGGGGGGAAATACCTTGCGCTTCAATGATTTTCCAAAACCTTTGACCCACTTTTGCCAACCGGTATGACCTTCTTGGAGAGCAGCAATGAACTCACCACTGTCATATGCTGCTAACAGGCCAGCTGCCACATCAGAAAGACCATCTTCAAGTACCGGCTTAGCTTCAGGACTGCAATGAACATATTAAACATTAGTTATCCCGCAGGCCATTTTCTCCTAAATTATTCAATGGTCCTAGACGATAGAAAATTATTTCAATAACTTCACCCAGTAACCCTGCATTATTTACATGCAAGAAACCATTTCAAAATCTTTACAAGAGCTGAACCAAGTACTAGTATTCTCCTGCAGGCTCCAGCACAATTATAATCAGCATTTTAGGCGAAAAAACATGCAGTTTCCACATGGCCAATTCTCACAAGGCGAGTATGAATCATTACATAAGCTTGACGAAGTTCCATTTATAAAACCAATTGGCAGGAGTAAGCCCACAAAGGTTATATATTAGTCATCTCTCCAATCTTTCAATATGGGACACATGTGGGATATATACTCTCAACACATACACTAAAATGAAAGAAAATTGCATAACTTCCATAGAAATATAAAAAGACCAGACACCACCACAGATGGAAATCATGAAGCTGGAACTACTTGTCAGATATATTCTGTGTACCACAAATAACTTTTTACCACCTAATAAAACTTCCAAATTCTAAGATTAAGGAAGCACCTTGAAAGAGTGTCTTTCAAAGGATATGATAAGAAGTTTGACAGCAATTTATCTGACTCAGGTACCAAGTCAATCCCATCCTTCACCAACTCAACGGTCTCCTGCAGCAACAAATTATACAAGTTGCAATATCAGAATCTTTGAAGTCTGATGGAAAAAATATCTTGTACTTTCTTGTCCCATCATGAACAAATGATATTTAGGAACATCTTGTGGAAGTCAAATTAAATGATCAGAAAGCAAATGAACTCACCTGCAACAAAATATCCAAGATTCAAACATCACTCATGTTGCTCTCTATTCTAAAAAATAACAATAAAACAAAATACGAAGTAAAAAAATCTTCGACCTATGATACATCCAAAGTAGACATGCCCAGCCATATCACTGGCTAAAAGACATTATAGATACATATCCTAATTAATGATGTTTTGTTATTTGAGGTGGCAACAAGATAAATTATCTACACCTCTACATCCAGGAACCAAATGGCTAGACAAACACAGATCAACTGTTTAAGCTGATAATCGACAAACGACACCAATGTCCTGACCATCGAACTACCTAATAGACGGACAATCTAAAGCTCTTCCGTCGGAAATGTGAGGGAACACGTGATTTCTACCAGACTACCACTATGCAATTAGCTAATTGTTTCACTTAAAGTAAATTGTCACATTAGCCCAACCCCTTAAAATAAAGATTCATCAATATATCTTGCAAATAATTATGTCCTTCACAATTTCTGTGCACCTCAAGATATAAGTATTTTGATATTAGAAAGTAACAGCTTTACCATAAATTTTGGTTGTATTTCCAGATAGAGGGACTAAAAGATAATAAGCCATCACAAGAGTGAAAATTCCTAAGGCTATGACAAAGTGATTCATCAGGATTCAGGAAGTAGACAACATGCAGGCATATCAAAGAATTGGTTTCTTCCTATTCTCTTTTTCAAGGATACATCTCACTTACTTCTATGAACTGCCCCCTGATTCATTGAGGATGCCAGTGCTTTTCCAACGTTCACCAACAACTTTGACTAACTCATCAGATGGGAAAGCTCGCAAGTAATCCCATTCATCCACCTGCAAATTCCAAAAGAAATTTAAATAAAAAGATCCAATGTAATATCAGCAGAAATTAATCCTGAGTCCTGACAGCTTCACAGTTCTAAAGTAGATCCAAGTGACAGACAGAAATGCATTACGCTATTACAAGTTCAAAACATACAAGGCCCAGTGCACAGGTCGATGAGAACAATTCTAGCTTCAAAGTTACCTTAATTTAGTAGAATCAAATATAGCTCCACTCTTATTTACACGTTCTAGTGTGAACTTTTCAACTGCAACCACAAAAAAGTTTCACCTTGTTCACTGACGAAGCAAATGTAGAATATAGCATCTCACAACAGTCAGCAACTCATGCAAGGAAAGAGTAACTAACCAAGTTGTTCAATGGTGAAAAATTCGTTATCAGTACCATCGCCCCAGCCCAGCAGTGCCAAGTAGTTCACCAGAGCCTGAGGTAGATAGCCCATTCTCCCGAAACTGTTTTTGTTACATGAAAGGCAGAATATTATGAGCACGTCAATCCACTGATCATCTAGGACATAAACATTACAACTTTGTTCACCACAACCTGACCCACTGAAGTTGCACCATGACGTTTTGAAAGTTTGCTCCGATCAGGTGCAAGAATCAAAGAAACATGTGCAAAGTATGGCATAGGAAACCAAGGGCTGCAAGCATAGCATGAAGAATTCCAATAATCAGCATTCTCAAAAGCAAGAGCAGAGAGACAGCAACAGAACACAAGAAAAGAAAAAAAAAATGCATGAGACAAAATATCACCTTGTATATCAATGCCTGTCTCAGAGTATTAGGCAGATGCTCTTCCGCTCTGACAAGTTATTTACGATTAAGGTTCAGCATTTGATATTTTTTAAAAAAGGATAGTGTTGATATCAGTCTGCCTCAGATATATGAATAACCTCACCTGATGACATGTGAAATGCCATTGTGGCATCATCACCGTAACACAAAAGTTGTATACAGGTGTCCATTACTCCGCATGATCACAAATCTCCAAGGGTGTTCAAGTTCCAGCCAACCTTCATGATGCTATCAAACACTATAACATCTTACTGATAACAAAGCATCAAACTTATAAACTATTTCCTTGAGGGCCTAAGGCTGAAAATCTATTTGTCAAGGCTAGTTAGTTAGTCTTAGCTCTATATCGTAACTAGTTATTGTACTATCAAATGACCTGAGTTTATTTTTAAGGTAGTAAGTCTAAGAGTCAGAGTGAGTGAGAGAGAGAGAGAGAGCAGTGTGGCGAGAAGCAGACAGCATGACATATGTAGGGAGGAAATTTCCACAAAAAATGGACTCAAATTAACTTCTTCGAGACAACAACAATGACAATATCTAAGTACTATCTCAAAAACCACAATTTTGAGTTAATTCCTCAGTCCCGATTCCCGAAATAATGGCTGAATTGGACTAAAGCCCCATGTAGTAAGATTCAACAAAATTTCACTAAGAACCTTTGCCGGCAGAAGCCTATTCTGCTTAATAGTCTATAAACTATATCATGACCTATATGAATAATGGAAGATGCCACCACCATAGAAAATGATTAGTGCTTCCAGACAGGAGAGTAGATAACTACAGTTATATACTAACACTGACTATGTCTTAGGGCAAGGAGCAACAAATAAAGTTACTTACTTCTCCTCGAATAAGGTCATTTATCTTGAGGCTCCCTTCCTTAGGTACACGAAATCGGTAGGTAAAAGAGGCTCCCTTTTCCAACTGTTCTTGTATCTCAGCATCACTAGCAGTGGCCCATTTGCCAGTGTAAACTGGTGGCGTTCCTTTTAATTTTGCAATCTCCTTCATTTTCTCAAGTTCCTGAAAAAATCATACATGATCTTAAACTCTGAACCCTATAATTGATCATTATTTCTCTGAGACATCAACAGGTTATAATATGTAAAAAAATGCATAATAAATGTGGATCAAAGCTATGAAAATCGGACACATTTAAATTTTTAGGTGAGAACAGTGTGAATTTATTTATTTATTTTTTTTTAAAAAAAAAAACTATAATAAAGTTACCTCGTTAGTACAGAAGCACCGATAAACATAACCAGAGTCTAAGAGCTTATCAGCATATTGCTTGTAAAGCATATTTCTTTCGGATTGTCTATAGGGACCATAGTCTCCACCAATTCCAGGACCTGTGACAATTAAGCACAAATTAGTAATTACAATCTCCAATAAAGTACCCCACTCTAGACGAACAGCAGCTACGTGACAACTCCAGCCATATGATAAACACCAATTTTTTGCTCATCAAAACAGTGCAAGCACATCATAGYCAAAGGCATTGAACTCTTCAATGTTCTAACTTCTAACCTATTTATAACATAACAAAGAATCTGTATTCTTAATAAACCCGAATATATTTTGGATGATGACATGTTATATTAGCTTTTGGATGCAGATTCTTGAAGGGGCAAAAGCTGCATAACCCTTAGTTAATCCCTCTACCTCACAAATTTTAGTGTAAAAGTCTAGGTTGTAATTAAGTACTTCTGTGCACTAATTTTTCTATTTAATGTTCTTCCTAAGTTCGTACCAATAAATAAAATAAATAATTAAAAAAATTCTGTATTCTGTAGTGATTCAAAAAAGGACGGAGTTCTCAGAWTACCAAATCAATCAATCAATCGAAGCCTTAGTCCCAAAATTGGGGTTGGGTACATGAATCAAAATTGATCATTCCGTGTGGACATTCACATATATTTTCCTCCTCTATCACTCAAAATWCCAAATAATTAGAATATATCAACCTCCTGACATAAGCTGAATGATTCACATCATCTTCCATTTTGAGGTTTTCATTTGAAACTTACTGATAGCTTGATAAGAGGCATAAAATCCAGCCTCGTTTCACGAAAAACTAATTCAACAATGTGATAAGCAAATTACAGTAGCTTGATACACCAAAATTCAGAGAAAAATTAACTAACTATTAGCTAATGAATTTAACATGCATATTGCGATTCAGATAATGAACTTTCTGCATAAAAATTTTAGATGCTGATTAAAAAACAATTATCAAACATGTAAGCTAATTCTTATCGCTTGAGCAGAAATAGAAACAAAATGCAGCAAAAATGAAGTACCTTCGTCCCAATCAAGTCCAAGCCAAGAAAGATCACGCAAAACAGCTTCCTCAGATTCCTTCGTTGACCTCTCCAAATCAGTATCCTCAATCCTCAGAACAAACTTCCCACCTTTCGACCTAATCATCACCTCAAATCATCACCAAACAAAAATCAATAAATCAAATTCAAAATATTACGAAGAATTCAACGAACTGACCTAGCGAAGAGGTAGTTGTAGAGACAGTTCTAGCGCGCGACATGGAGGTTTCCGGTGGGAGAAGGAGCGAATCGGACTCTGACTGCGCCGCCGTTCTGCTGGTGCAGAGGCGAGTCTGAGGAGGCGGAAATGGAGAAGCTTCGGCGGAAGTGACGGCGGAGAGAGAGTGAGGATTGCCGGAAAAATGGTGAGTGGAAGTCAGGTATGACCTTGATTCTTAACCATGGTGTTCCTACCATAGTCGCCATTTTTTTGGTATGCGTGGTGTGATATCTTCGTTGGGCAATTTGAATAAAATGGTGGATAACGAAAGACGCTCACTTGTTCAAACTATCCGAACAAATGCTCTAATTTTCAATTTAAATCATGTTAATTAAGCTTTATTTAAATCATTGTAATTAAGCTTTATTTAAATCATTGTAATTAAAAAATTAAGCTTTATTTCAAGGAACAAAAATTGATATGAAACGAGGACGGAACGGAAACGGGAAACGCTATCTTGAGTGAATCGGGAACGTTGGGTGTTAAGTTTAATATATACTAGTATTATGTGCACGCAATGCATGCTTGAGATATGAAAATTGCGATTGATTAAAAATAATATATTGATGTATTTAATTAAATATTTAAAAATATTTGATGTTATAATTATATCTAATAATTAGTCATACGATTAATTTGTTGTAATTAATTTGAGTAACTATGACTTACCATTAAAAAATACACTAATAACTATGATTTGAATTCAAAATATATTCCATGTATGTTTTAATGCAATTTAGAATAATGATCATAGTTTGCATTTTTTTCAACTAATAAATTAAGTCACGTAATAATGTATTCTTTATTTTAGGTATTAAAGCACATCAATTCATAATTTTTATATTAATACCTTAAGGTATCAAAGCTTCATCAATTCATTAAGGGTACTTTCGTATTTTAAGAGGGGGACACCATCTTCCTCCCCCTTCCTTATATATACTAGTATTTTTTGCACGCTATGCGTGCATGTCAAACTAACATGTTTGTAAACAGCAATTAGTTATTTGTTCGTGTTATAAACATTAGTACTAAATTTAAATTTATTTTTATTACATCTTTAATCAATGTTGTGTATACCCATGTTTGTAGTTTGTTTGTAAACAAAATTTTAAATATATTATTAAAAGTGATGTATAAAACGGAGGAAAACTTGTGCCTAAATAAAGTGGAAAAAAATTGTGTATAGTTTGATAAAGTGAAAAGTTTAATTAACATAATAGCGAGTACGATACTAAATGATAATCAACCTATAGTTTAGGTTAATATTAAGTATTAGTAAAATTCATTTAAAATTTTGTTTTTCCTCTATTAATTATGTTACATTGTCCAATAATTTTTTAAAAAAAAATCTGAAACAGAGCAAAAAATGTAATTAAAAATAAAATATTAAAGACCATTAATCCATTTCTCAAAATATGATTACATAAAATGTCAAACACATGAACGGTTTCAAGTTTCAACTCTCAACTACATCAATCAAAATATTTTTAGTTCTTAATCTGCATATCTTTGCTTCTTACATGCAAATGTCGCAGTGTGTCATTAACTTCCTTTGCTAAATCATCTCTCGCATCTCATATCTTCAAGTGCAAGTGGTGAACTCTCTATGAATGAATACTTTCGATTAATATCCCATTTTTCTATAAGGCCATCTTTGTAGCTGCTTGTGAACCGGGAAATTAGTCTAATATTATAGTGAATAGAAACCAACTTCTCGGCTCTAATAGAATTCAACCTATTTCTCTTTCATTGTGATGACGCATAAGTGCTCCACACCCTCTCCGCAGACGAGCTACTAATGGGCTGTGACAGAACTTTGATTGCAATCTCAGCTAATTCAGGTGTCTCCGCTCCATAAGTGGATCACCAAGAATAGGAGACTTGTTACAGCATCTATTTTTGCCGCAAATGACCCAAATATACCTTCTTTGGCTTGAAACTTAGCCATCTGTTGGCGCAACAATCTTTTTCTTCTTCACTTTCCCTATTTTTAAAACTCCATCAACAACTTCCTTATCAAAATTTGGTGCTCGCCTAGCCTCCCCCCCGAAGCCGGAGTTTTGCAAATAATTTGATTCATAAAAAAAAGGGTTCAATGCAAATCCTAAGTAATGCATGGGAATGTCATTTTTTCCCCAACGTGAGACCAAGATTTCATTCATTTTGTTAATATCATCTTTATTTGTTATCTTTCATTATGTCTCCAACCTCTCCAATCACACAATCCATTTTTTAATAAACCTCACCCATTTTTTGTCCTTCACCATCAGCAAATTTAATCTCAAATTGGCTTAGTGATAGCCAGAATATTTTCAACCTCATCCCAAAAGTCTTCGTCCCCTATAGTGGTAGCAACTTTTTTTTCCCAATTCTCTTGTTTTCTCATCCCCTGAATTAACCCAATCTTTCAAGTCTCATAAATACTGTAGCAGCTAATGATTCCTACATGGGTATTCTTTCAACAACAAATAATGAGATACGAACCTTGTTTTTGCTACTTTCAATAACTCAAGTCCAGATTGTGATTTAAAGATAGCATGAGCATGAGTGTGATTCAAAAATAGGTCACAATGTTTTTCCCTTTAATGACGTGTTACTAACCCATGGAAAAGCAGTTGCAATATCCTTACACTAGAAATTTGAGCACGCGATGCGTGCATCGGTATATTTCACACACGTCACACATATAATAAGCATATTGAGCACGTGATGTGTGCATCAGTAATATTACCATGGATTTGTGTCAACATTAAGAAATACATTGTTAATATCATAAATTAGAGCATCAAAATAAGCTTTTAAAATTATTCTGACTAATTAATATATATTACTTCATCACCAAATTAAATGACTGAACAACATGTTTCATCACTTTATGATTTTATGGTTGTCGAAAAAAGTTAGTAAAAATAAATGAACTTGATCACTTAACAAAATATTGAACTCGATCACTAACAGTACAAAATGAAATTTTAGTATAAATGATTCAAGGCAACAAATTTGAAACATTCTAGAAATAATCATAGATTGAAGGGAGTTGTTATTCAACTACTACGACACTTATAATTGTATATTATTTTACATACATGTTCATCATACATTAAGATTATATCTACTAGTCTTAGAACATACATATAGTAGAAAATTTAAGATTGTGTAATTGAGTGTTTTCGAATGGGGAGAAGTGTGGTTTATATAGTTGATTGTACAAATTGTATTTAGTGTCTAAATTCATCACATTGTGTATAGAATATAGGATAGAGTGATCGACATATAAATGTCAATTATTAGCTAATGTCTAGGTTAATTATATTATGCATTGATTGATATATAAAAGATAACAATTTTAATTTTGCAACCTTTAAGAAAATCAATGTTAATTAGCAATGATATTTTGGTCGTTATTGTAATTTTTTAAATTAATATAATGCAAATATATTTGATTGATTGAAATATTCATGGCTAAATTTCTTTGTTCAATTATTTACCTCAAATGATTTACGGAGTACATTTTTGGAAATGTTATTTGACTTCATTTTAAAAGGAAAAATGGAAAGGAATAATCCGAACTTTTGCTGGTCTTCAATTAATAATCCGAACCGATTGATATTACGGAATAATCCGAACTTACCTAATCTTCATTCATTATACTATTTTGACCTAAACCTGCTGATCAGGTCATTCTACTCCTTTTTTTTTCCTTTTTGAAAAATAAAATAAATAATATAATTATCCATAAAATAATATAATAAAATAATAAGAATAAAATAATACTCGCACTGTTGCACGCTGCTCCTCCTCCTTCGTCCCCTCTCTCTCCTCGGCTCCACCGCGGCAGCGCGCTGCCTGCAGCACCACTGCTGCAGTTGTTGCTGCGTGGTTGCGCCGTGGTGGGCTGCTGCCGCTTCATCGCCACTCAACTCCTCCTCCCTCTCTCTCCTCCCCTGCTGTCTGCGCGCCTGCACCGCCACTCCTCTCCCTCTCTCTCTCCTCTGTCGTTGCTGCTTTGCCTTGCTTTCCCCTCCTCTGTTCCCCTGTTCTTGCTAACACTCATCTCATCCTCCCTCACTCACACCACCCTCAAAGCATAACCCACCCAGCCGCCACCTCAAATGAAAATCACCCAGATGGACAATATCATACAGTCAACCAAATTACAGATACCAAATAAATCATACATGTTTAAAAACAGAATAAGAATAATAATGAAATTAACCTTTGCACTCTTAAGATCAAATGAGAGAGCATTAGAAGCGTTTAGAGGAGGAATTGAGCGCAATAAAGGATAGAACTTAGAAGAACGAATAGTGATGGAGTGTGAATATGATGCGAGGAAGAATTGTTCGAAGAGTGGAGATGGAGCAGCCGTGCGATTTGAGGCTGCGAAACTGGCAGGGGGAATGGCAGTGGCAGGGCAAGGGAAGAGGGTACGGTGGAGGGTGGCAATGGAAGGGATTGGCTGTGGCAGGGGGGCTGGGGGGTACGGTGGAGGGTTGCAATGGAAGGGATGGCAGTGGCAGGGGGCTGGGGGGTACAGTGGAGGTGGTTGGGAGGGGATTTGAAGAGTGAGAGGAGAGGGTTACCGGTTAAGAGAGTTAGGAGAGAGAATTAGCAGGTTAACTTAGTCAAATAGTATGTTTAATGAAGATTAGGGTTAAAGTTCGGTTATTCCGTAATATCAATCGTTCGGATTATTAATTGAAGACAGCAAAAGTTCGGATTATTCCTTTCCATTTTTCCTTTTTAAAATTACACTAATATTTAATTCATTAAGGGCATTCATAGTATATTAGGGGACACCATAGCTCCCCCTTGGTTTATATAATAGAGATATAAGATTAAGGTGTATGCACCACACAAGGGGATCAGAAAATATGCTTGTGTACCTTTTCGATTCTTCTCTCCAGCAGCTTTGCAGTTTGCAGCATTGTCGATACAAAAACTTGCAGAACATTTGACGGCCGACTTCTTCTATTGCATCAAGTAAGTAATCTCTATAGCTTCCCAGTTTCTCCACCCTATGAAGTCATCCGCCAGATAGAAAATAGAACCCCGGCTATTGAGTGCAACCACATTGATTAGCGGTTCATGCTTCACATTCGTCCATCCATCGGAACAATTGACGTTCCTGTGTGGCCCAAGTGTCTTTAATCGGGGCCAATTCTTTTCTCCAAATCTCGCTTAATTCATCCAGTAATAAGGATGTCCTTGGCTCTGTCAGCGATGGAGGCTTGATTCCTTGAGCATGGATCAAGGCCTTTATCATAGTAGCAAATTTTGGACTTCTTAACACATTGAATGGAATCCCATTAGCACAAAGAAAACGAAAATCGATTTGTCAACCTCGTTACGCTCAACAATACCAATGCATCTCCTATAGAGTGTTACTGTTCTTGGAATTTTTTTATACTGGATTTAGATAATGATGGGGAAATACCTACCTCCTCAACCTCCTCCACTTTCTTTCATATGCTTTGAAGCAATGCTCTATTCCCATCACCACAGTACATCGACCAATTGTCTCTTTTTTCCCAACTGGAACCAAAAAAATGTCGATTATTCTGTGTATGAGCTGTTGTATGTTTTTTTTTTTTTTTGCAATGCTTGCAACCATTTCTTCGTTCATCCAGGCATTTTCCCTTTCTCTCCCACTATTGGTTAATTTCATCGAAAGAGGTTTTTTTTATGTTAGAGGACACTCCATGATTGGTCAGCTTCTTAGTGTCATTCCTTTGGGAATTTCATTTTCTATATCAACAAACTCTTTAGTTGGTTGATTTTGTGTTCGGTTTCTTTGTGAAGTTTCAATGGAGACTCTTTGCTTGGATTTGTTTTTGTCAAAGGCCATTTGTTTGGTGCTTGATTTATGTTTTGATACTTTGTTTACTTCTGAATGGAGAGTGTTTTGTGTTTGTATACTGAAACAGAGTTAATCGACATTGAATATATAGACTTGTAGAGTAGTTGAAGTGAGTTGTCTTTTGAAGCTTCAAGCTTCTGTAATTGAAAGTATGCTTTGGAAAGAAATCCGACTTATGGAGTGAATGAAATAATGAATACGTCTCTTCATCACCTTCTTTTTTTCCTTTTTTCCACTAATATTATAAATTATATATAAAATAATACTCCGTATAATACAACTCCAGATAATACGATCATTATACTTTTATCGATCAATTGTAGTACGATCAATTCCTTTTATCGATCATTGTAGTATGGAATCAATTCCTTTTTGTCGATCAATCGTAGTAACGATCAATTCCTTTTTATCGATCAATCGTAGTACAATCAATTCCTTTTTATCGATCAAGGTAGTACGATCAATTTTCTTTTTGTCGATCAATCGTAGTACAATCAATTTGGATAATCTGTAGTAAGATCAAATTCCTTTTTATCTATCAATCGTAGTACGATCAATTCCTTTATCAATCATTCATAGTGTATATTAACACTTGTAAACCCTAATTTTATGTTCATAATCTTTTTTATCGATCAGTCGTAAATACGATCAATTCCTTTTTACCGATCATTCATTCATAGTATATGTAACACTATGACCAAATATGTTTGTTCATTATATCGTAGTCGATCAATTCCTTTTTACCGATCATCATATAGTATATAACTATATATAGCACTAAAACCCTAATTGTATGTGTCATACTATGTATGTTATATATCCTTTTAATTGATCAGTCGTAGTATGATTAATTCCTTATTATTATAGATCATTCCCCATAAACACTCGTGATCAACCTACTATTTTAGTATGATCCATATATCCTTTTATCGATCAGTTGTAGTACGATCAATTCCTTTTTATAGATCATTCATAATATAACACTCGTGATCAAATCTTCATAGTATMACACTCGTGATCAACCCTAATATTTATAGTATGATCATATATCTTTTTTTATCGATCATTCGTAGTACGATCAATTCMTTTTTATAGATCATTCTTAGTATAACACTCGTGATCAACCCTACTATTTATAGTATGATTATATATCCTTTTTTATCTATCAATCGTAGTACGATCAATTCCTTTTTACAGATCATTCATAGTATATATAACACTCRTGATCACACTATAACCCTACTATTTATAGTATGATCACGCATCCTTTTTKATCAACCACTCGTATTATCTACAATCATATACTTTTTTATYGATTAGTCATAGTACGATCAATTCTTTTTTATCGATCATACATAGTATGATACTATTGTGTAGGTGTCATTCTATGTATAGTCATATATCTTTTTTTTATCAAATGTTGATAGTATATATGATCATATCGAATCGTTTTTCGATCGATCATTCGTAGTATGATTAGTTCATTTTTATCAATCACGCATAGTACGATCATATTCTTTTTATCGATCATTCAAAGTATGGAGTATAATTGATCATAGTATGTCCTATGTACTTATGTACACTCGTGATCATATCTATTTTTACTATATTATGTGTATATAATCATCATATTATATGAGTATTTAATTATATTCATATACTCTGTTATTGTTATCTAATCATCATATTATTATATTCATATTCATAACTATCTGATTGATTATTCATAGTTTATATAATTATATGGAAAATTTGTCAACAATTACCCACTTTTTGTCAAACTTTGAAAACAACTACCCACTTTTTTTTTTTTTTAAAACAACTACCCACTTTTTTTTTTTTAAAACAACTACCCACTTTTTTTTTTCCCTTTGTGAACCACGACCCATAGTAGTATTTCGACCAAACAAAACCATTTTCCGATATGTGGGCCCCACCAATACCACCTTTCTTCCCTATTTTTC
>SNQN01004000.1:0-37955 GCA_008642245.1 Bassia scoparia
CCGCCGCACCACTCACAATATGAAGGTGCTATAAATCCAATACACCTACCCATCCCCACTACTCAAACTTCCAATCAATATCACGCATCATCCTAATAACTCAACATGCACATTGGACTTGGCACCTATGTACTAGTGGCTTTGTTGCGAAACATGGTGCATAAACTATCTTCGGCGTCTGTTGGTTGTGAAGGGATGCACCCTGCCTGCCCTTTGTGCATTAGGCAAGCAACCAATTGCGCACTGTGAGTATCTAAATTGCTTGATTATGAGTGACTACAGGACTGATATCTCTTTAGACTGTGTTTGAAACTTGTGCCTGATCTTCTTGACCTCTGCACACATATATTTTTCAACTCAGCGAATGTGGAATCAGTACTGGGGGCTGACCTGCGGGGCTGCTCTTGATTGTTACTACGACATTGATGGCTCGGGCTGATATCAGCTGGTACTGTTGTGTGTTGGGCCCTGCTGACTGCTGTAAAAGGTGGAGATTCAAAACACTTGTTGCTCTTGTTAAACAGATATGGATGATTTCTATGCCTTCATTGTATGTGTTGGAGGTATGGATTGTTGGGACGATTCTGACAAGCGACATCACTTGTCCCATAGGAATCTTGACATTCACTCAGGTTAGTCATGCCCTTCCCATAGTATCCATCACAATATATCATTCGGCTGAGACACGTGCAGATACTCGATCGATTCTATTGATGCAATCCAACTTCTGAGTGATGGCTGATTATGGAGCTGGCTAAAGAGTGATCTGATCGATTCTCCTGTGCTGTTTTCTACCACACCTCGGTATGCATATTAGCATTATGATTGCATCTCCTCGTCAGTTTCAGTTCAACATTGACTGCTGCTCGATTGACTCCATTCGCTGCAGAATCGAGAAAATCGAGATTCGCTGTTCAAACATTATAGAAAGTCTGAGAACATAGAGCCATTTCAGAACTTGATGAGGACACTTCGGTGTAGCTCTTGTATCGCTCACGATGCCTCATTAAAGTCTCATCAACTTTGGTAAATTAGTGATATTACTACGCATTGTGCAGTTCTTTTTCGCGCGAGGATGTCTTCTTGTAGAAGGCAAGGAGAAAGAGCCATCCAGCCATAATAAAGATGTTGCCATCGAAGATGATCAAGCATAAATCGAGCTCTGTTCGCAATGAGAAGGAAATGCATAAAACGAAGCTGCATCAGGATCACACCAGCATGGCACTTAACAGTACTACACCCATATGGAGGAATTAGAAGAGTATGCAGTTGCGGATCCTAGTCTGATTCTCCACTTAATTGCGTTCGATCATTTCAACAGCGGCAGGCTCAAGCAAAGTTGGATGCGCCATAGAGTAGATGCTAGACCTGTCGGAATTTCATTTTCCGACTAGGCTGAGACTAGTCATGAGAGGAGCGTTTAGTTGTCGCCATCCTTCAGGTTCAGGTCAGAATGGATACTTTGTTTTGGACTAAATGTTGCATCTTCCTCCTCTAAATCAGTCTACAAGGGATTCGAACATGATGACGAAGATGGAAGAAATGAAATCAACGTCTGGCAGTTCTTCGTGCCTACGTACGTAGTTCTCCACCGTGGTCGTATGGAATCAATCCTAAGTGCGGGGAAGCCCTGCGATAATAGAAGCCGACTATGTGATGTAAGTACTGTCTGGAGACAGATGTAATTGTTCTTCAAGACAATCACAAAAGAAATAGTCTAGCACTAAACAATCCATCATAATTAAACCGTTCCCCGAAGCACGGCGCAAATTGACAGGCTTGTCGCTACCTATCAAAAATACTATTTAAGACAACTCAGCTAGGGTAACAGGATCGTTCACACGAGGAACAAATACTACTGAATATTGAATAAAAGCATTACAACTTACAAGAGAATCGGTTTGTGATTGAGTTAATTAGGACTAAGACAATGTATCAGAAGAATAAAACTTATAATTAAAGATTTAGACTATGGTTTTTAAGGTAAGCTAAATAATGCAGATGGCATCAACAATTTCATACACTGCATAAATCAACAGGATAAAGCTCTCTCGAATTCATTGAACAGATGAATACTTCTAACGTATCTCGTGACTATGGACAAGTCTCGTTCTACCAATGGATTGATGCTTGTTCTAAGTCTTATCGTAGATTAGGACTTTGACTATCAGATTAAGATTAATCAGGGGGCCTACGAATTTGATGTACATGGAATAACAATTATAGAAATTCCTTAAAAGCAAGCTGAATTGAATAACACAATTATAGACATATATTTGCTATAGATCACCGTCATCGTTAGAATCTAGACTACTCTCATAGTGTGAATTAAACATGATGTCTGCGAGGGGAAAAACTATATTATAAGCAAAGAACATTCAAAAATAATAAAAACCTAAACAATTCAAGCAATAATAAACAAAACAATTAAAGCATAAGGAAACGAATTAAAGAAGAATTAATACCAAAAGATGATTGAATTGGATGATGATTGATTGATTCTATTGAAACTGCCAAAAACTAGGTTTTAAATACGAACAATACGTAATTGAGTTCTCTGTATTTCTGATAAAAACTAGAATAGAATAAAAGATAGTTTACAAATTAGGATTTATCCTCTTAAATACTCTTGTTTTCTCAATTAAATGAGCCTCTCAAAAGACTATCCTATCCCTCAATAAAGCAGCCTAAAAGAGAATAATTCAATCGGCAAAAACGACCCTGAACCGATCGGTTTGAGGTCTATACGCGGCAGACTCGCTGGGCTATCTTCCGAAGGTCATATCTCGAGCTATGGTTGTCCAAATTAGGCATATAACCTATCAAATCGAAGCTATCGAAGTCTAGTTTCCAATGCAACTTGAATCACACTAATCCGACATACGAAACTTGACTTATGACCAAAAGAGTGAGCATATGTCCATAGCTCCACTCCTAGCTCCTCGCTACTCCTCTCAAAGCTCCGTAGTGACTTCTAATCAGCCCAAAATCGATCCAAAAGCATTGAAAAGATCCTGAAACTAATCAAAACACTAAACGCACAATATTAGTAGCAACAAGGCCCTTTAGGAGGCCAAAATCATCTAAAATGACAAGAGAATGAGGGGGAAAACAATGCAATAAATCAATACATCATTCGTGTCAAAAAAAATACACATTTTCTCTTGAATCGAGTCAATCTTTTCCTAAAAATTAGATTAGACATCTTCTTACAAAATCCCAAATAAATAGATACAAGTATTTACTTATTTCCAATTAACAATACCTTATATTGGAGTATGAAATAAATACACCCTCATTAATAATATTCTCGATAAATATATACAAAAATCATTGACACAAGAAATCACAAGTTCACAAATCACAACTCAGAAACTCACAAGTAGCACACAACAACAACTCACAAAGGTACTCAGATAATTAGGAAGAAGGCTAGTAGAGTAGAGGTGGAAGAAGAGTGAAGAATAGTCTTTTTGGGGGGTCATTACTCATTTCCTGTCTCTTATACACATCTCAAAGGTACTCAGATAATTAGGAAGAAGGCTAGTAGAGTAGAGGTGGAAGAAGAGTGAAGAATAGTCTTTTTGGGGGGTCATTACTCATTTCTGTGCTGTCAGCATTAATGGGTCATCATCTATTCAATACCATTTTAACGTGAATGAGAGAGAATTCTCAACTCACTCTCATTCACCCCTTTAACCGAAACTAAAGAACCCTTCTTTAATCTTTATCTTTCCTTTCACAAGAGCATAATTTTGAAGGGGAAAAAGGGATTTTTTTAAAAAAATAAAAAACCAACTTCAAAGACAGTAGTTTAGATCCAAAATCTCTGAATTTTAGAGAGAGAAAAAGAGAAAAGTAGTGAGTGAAGAGTCAGTCACATTCATTATTACCAACTCTTACTTATACCTTTGATTTGCTTTTCTCTCTCTTTTTCTTCACCTAATGAAGCTGTTTTTTTCCTTTTATTTTGGGGGAATAGTCAAATTTGCTTCAAACCCATTTCACTTTAACTATTTTTTCGGCTCTCTTGGTGATTTTTCTCAGGTACTTCATCTTAATTTCATTGTTTTCTTGTTTTGTCTTTAAGTAGTTGGTGAAAGATTGAAACCGAATCTTGTTAATTGGTTTGTTAAATGTTAACTGTATTTACTTTGCTGTGTGTTTTGGAGTGCAATAATTTGTTTGATTTGTAATTGTATGTGTACCCAGTTGCAGATTTGAACTCTGAGCAAAAACCCTTTCATGAATCTGGTGAAAAGTTGGTGAATTTCAGGAATTTGTGTTTGTTGTTAGAGGAGGCAGGATTACTAGCGGGGTAGTTCAGATTTAACAGTTGATTCAGATTTGACAGTTGGTTGAGATTTCTGTTAGCAATCTTGAAAAATCCTTGAAATTCTTGCGTGAAATCGAATCTTTAGTTGCATAGATTTGCATTGACTTCTGTGCTGCAGCATTTGTTGGGTATATTTTTTTGGGAAAATGGAGCAATTTGTAGTTTAGGCATTAGATTATATTGAAGGGTTGAAGGAGAGTTATASAGGTTTAGACTGAGAATCTATGGAAGATTTATCGAAATATGCTCATAGCCCGGCTCATTTAGCTGTTCTACGCCGTGATTATGCCGGACTAAAGCGGCTGATCGCATCCCTTCCTAAACTAGCTAAGGCTGGAGAGGTTACTACTGAGGATGAGTCCCTTGCTGCTGAGATTAGGGCTGATGAGTTTTCAGCTGCAATTGATCGGCGGGATGTTCCTGGCCGAGAGACTCCGCTGCATCTTGCAGTGCGTTTGAGGGATCCAATTTCAGCAGAACTCATAATGGCTGCTGGTGCTGATTGGAGTTTGCAGAATGAACATGGATGGAATGCTCTCCAAGAAGCTGTTTGTACTAGAGAGGAACAGATTGCAATGATTATTGCCAGACATTACCAGCCTCTTGCTTGGGCTAAGTGGTGTCGTAGGCTTCCCAGGATCATTAGCTCGGCATCTAGGATTCGTGATTTCTATATGGAAATATCATTCCATTTTGAGAGTTCTGTTATTCCTTTTATTGGTCGGATTGCTCCGTCAGATACTTATCGTATATGGAAACGTGGGTCTAACCTTCGTGCTGACATGACTCTTGCGGGTTTTGATGGGTTCCGAATTCAACGATCKGACCAGACATTTTTATTTCTCGGAGATGGCTATACTTCGGAGGATGGTAAGGTATCTTTGCCTACTGGTTCATTAATTGTCCTTGCTCACAAGGAGAAAGAAATCACAAATGCACTGGAAGGAGCAGGTGCTCAACCCTCAGAAACTGAAGTTGCCCATGAAGTTGCGTTGATGTCTCAAACTAACACATACAGACCAGGTATTGATGTCACACAGGCGGAGCTTATTCCACACTTGACCTGGAGGCGGCAGGAGAGAACTGAAATGGTTGGTAATTGGAAGGCTAAAGTGTATGATATGCTTCATGTAATGGTGAGTGTAAAATCAAGAAGAGTTCCTGGTGCTATGACGGATGAAGAGCTTTTCGCTGCAGATGATGAAGAGAAGCTTGCTAATGGAGGTGAGCATGATGATTTTGATGATGTATTAACCGCCGAAGAAAGGAAACAGCTAGATTCTGCTCTTCGAATGGGAAATTCCGAGGTTATTGGTGAGGATGAAGATCATGGTGATGCTGACTGCCATGAAAGTGGTTTGGGGGTCGCTTCTGAAAATGGCGAGTCAAATGGTAATGTAAAAGACAAAAAAGGTTGGTTTGGCTGGAATAAGAAGAATTCTAAAAGTGCAACTGATGATACTGAGGATTCAAAGACTCTGAAGAAATTTTCAAAGCTTGCTCCTGAAGTCGGCAGCCTAAAAAGTGTTGATTCTCAAAAGGATGATGGAGGTGATGCAAAAAAGGGAAAAGATAAAAGCAACAAGAAGAAAAAGAAGAAAGGGACGACCAGTGAGACTAAACATGAGAGTGAATACAAGAAGGGTTTGAGACCTGTTTTGTGGTTGACACCAGATTTCCCATTGAAAACCGAGGAGCTTTTGCCATTGCTAGATATTTTAGCGAACAAGGTTAAGGCTGTTAGGAGACTTCGAGAGCTATTAACCACTAAGCTACCTACGGGAACATTCCCGGTCAAGGTAATATTCTGTTCTCACTTTTATTGTCTCATAGCTGCCATACTTGTCCTGTGCCTCTTTTTCAGTTTTATTGTGTTTTCTTAAGTTTTCTTTACCAAGAGATACTAATTGTATAATGATGAATGTACTAAATAAAATTTGTTACTCTGTCATTTATTATGTTTCATCTTTCTGAATGTGATCAGCCTATCCTAAAAAAATCTATCATTTTAAACCTTTATATCCAAAGATTCGATATTTCAGATATAGCCCTTCATTTTAATGATATAAATTATCTAAATAAGGAGATCGCAGGATGTGACGTAAACCGAGATGATAGGATACTCCTCTGACTCTTTTGGTAATTACGTCGACTACTAATGGAATTGAAGCTTACTAGAAGAGTCTGTTAGTTGCTTGTCCTAGATATGAATCTTAGTCTCATGTTTAAAGCTTGTGTGGACTAACGCTGTTACATCTTTAGTGTGGTATGTCCCTGACTCCCGGTAGTAACCCTCGTTAATTTTTAATTTTGTACTCATAATCTCATTAAATTTATCTTTTAATAGTGAACCCTCATTGATTTTGGGGTGAAGGGGAACATCAGTTTTGTTTAAGCCTTAGATTAAGTGGTTGACTTGCAGCATCTTAGTATATCTTGGCACCCTTGTGAGAAACATCCATCTTCGGGATATTTAGCTTTTTTGCTGAACTATATACTTTTCAATAGAACTCATTGCTTGTCTTTCTGAATAGTGGGAATCTTGGAGTTGGGTCCAGTCATCCTTGAGCTGCTTATCACTGAATCTGGTTTCTGTGGCCAAAATTGTTGTATTAACTAGGTTAGCCCCGTGCGTTGCACTATTTATTAGTTTAATTTTTCAAAATTGGCGAAAGAAATGATAGTCCTCATTTTTATTTTTTTTAAAAAAAGTTGTACTCATAAATGTCATAATCTTATTAACTTTATTTTTGTATAGTAAACCCTCATTAATTTTGAAGGAAACATTTATTACTTAGTTTTAAAACTATGGAGCAAATCATAAATAATTACATTAAATTATTTTTTTTAGGTAGTTTAAAATTTTGGGAGGATTGATGATTGAAAAACAGTTTTGGAGGGAAATTTGTTGATAGAAATTCAATACTTGCGTGTTGGTGACATTAGCATGGCTTGTTTTAGCCTCAAGCATAGGATCTTTTTAGCTGCTTACTGCTTCCAATAAGATCTTGAATAAAGTTATTTCTGCCAATTTATAAGTGTCAAAACTGCATGTTCTATTACATTTGTCCAATTTTCTTTCTGTTACTCCTCTCAATAATCACGAGTGAATGAGAGAAATTCCTCCCTGCCTCCCAAACGAAATAAATGGTTGAAACTCGATTAGGGGTTCTGTTGCGATGTCCTACAAGGAAACAGTAGGCTTGGTGTGGTGTGGTCCAACATATGCTGTTCATTGATAAATTGACATGCTGGTTTCACCATCATCATACCATCTACCAGTCACTGGCATGTTACCAATGTGCACTGAACATAAAGTGAAGAGTGTTTCTTAATGTAATTGTTGATTCTTGAGATCAGGATTGCTCCACCATCTCTAAGAATTAATCCTTTTGAATCAATAGATGCTGCGCGTATCATAGGTTTGCTCATACTATTGTCTTTACAATACTCCCTGGACCCCATAATCTTCGCCTCGTAAGGGTTAAATGCATAAACGTGGAGGGTGAAAGGTAGAGATAAAGTTGTTAAAAAGCTATTGTGAGCCCTCATCATTTGTGGAAARGTATAGACTATAGATGAAATGTTCCATATAAGGAATGACACAGATTTTGGTACAACCTAAAAATAATAAGAGTGTAAAAATTAAGATGAGAAAGGAAAATTACAATTTCTATTGATGTTATTGCGCCTAGCCACCTAGGTTTAGATTCAGAACCTGCCATTCATATATCATTCTATTCTTTTCCTACTGATTTCAAAACTATGGCCGACTGGACATATGAATTCAGAATCTGGGGCTTTTACCATGAACAATGAATTTTCTAAAACTTTTTGCTTGGACTTGTCATTCATTGAACATGCAACACCTAGGTGGAGTAAATTTCCTCGTAGTTCCTCCGTTTTAAAAGGCTCGCTACACTTTCTGTTTTAGGATGTTTCACATTACTTGCTACACTTTTTTTTTGGGAAATAAACTCTCTCTATCTCTCTCCTCTCACATTGGTCCCTTTTCTTTTTACTCTCTATCTCTTTCCTCAATCTTCTCCAAAAATTACGTAGGAGTTCGTGAATTGAGAAGTGTAGCGAGCTTTATGAAACGGAGGAAGTAAAATTTGCCATATTATTTCTAGAAGCCCTAATTAGAACTTGGAAGTTTAGATATTAGTGCCCTCGTGGATTTTGATTTTCAAGATAGAACCCTAGTTCATGAATCACCCGGGGAAGAAGAAATAAATGAGTTGGTCTACAGACAACGGTTGACATTGTACAAGTGAGAAAACTTGTTATGGATTACTGGAATGGGCATGACATAATAAAATATATCATGCATGTTAAATGATACCCATTCGGCGGCTCCTTTAAACTTATGCAAGTAATCTGCTTGTTAATGGACCTTGTTTGTTCTAAATAGCAGTGGAATTCGAGACTAATTAATTTGTCTAACTATTGAATTGTCTTCTATGTCGCTGCAGGTTGCCATCCCAATTGTCCCAACCATTAGAGTAGTTGTCACATTTACAAAATTTGAGGAACTTCAGCCAATAGAAGAGTTCTCAACGCCACTTTCTAGTCCAGCCCACTTTCAGGATTCGAAATCAAAAGAATCAGAGGGGTCTTCCTCATGGATCTCATGGATGAAAGGAAGCCGTGGTGGGCAATCAAGTGATGGTGAGAACCAAATTCATCGGCATAAAGAGGACACGGATCCTTTCACAATACCATCTGATTACACCTGGGTTGATGCCAATGAGAAGAAGCGCCGGATGAAAGCTCGGAAGGCTAAGAGCAAGAAAAATCGTAGACCAACAGCGATCCCCAAAAATGGGGATGTTGGACATCCGTTGAGCGAGGAAGTGGAATAAAWTAGTCTGCAAAGTGATGATGTCTATATCATTGAAAATGACTCTCCATTCTAAGTGAAGGTAAAAATTCTCACCTTTGAGGGCACATCCAAACCTAAACGTGTGTTATGGAAGGGCTCCATTCATTCTGTGGGAGAGAAAGAGGCCGAAGTGCACTTCTTTATACTGGTGTGTTATAGGCATAGGCTGAAGGGCAACTTTTGTTGACCCGAAGGGGGCGCTTCTTCATGCTGTTGTGTTCTATTGTTATGTGATGTGAATTCGTGAAGTGGAAGCTGCCATGTTTCTTGATAGCTTTGTTTTTGTTCTAGTCTTTTTTCTTAATTCTTCCTTAGACCAGTGTTATGTATTTTAGTTATCATTTATCTCATTCAGAAATTATTTGTTTGTTCTTTCTGCTTTTGACTTGTTCGTCAGCGTTGCAGTGTTTGCATTTATTAGTAGAACTCTAGCCTAGGGAACACATTGATGCAACTTGATGGTGGATTGGTGTAAAATGGTTATCTCGTTGATGGAAATAGTAGTTAGCTGATATAGAGGCTGTGCTTATTGCTACATTATTGCGATAATGTTTTGTATAGAGGTTGTACTATTTTCAGGTAATGAGGAACCCGTTACGGTAGGGTTTAACTAAATTTAGAATTTAACCTAGATTAAGCTGTTGATTTTATACGATCGGTGAAGTTTGAGATGTGAAAGGTTGTACTAAGTTTGAATGCGTGTTCGAAAGAGGATATATTCTGTATAATGGCTGTGAAAGATGTTCGAAAGAGGATATATTCTTTGTAATGGATGTGGAAGTCGATCGATCTTTTCATAATCAAATGTAAWATCACATCGAATGATCTCTAGATACAAATTTCTGCTTGAAAACCTCCAATGTGACAGAGTTATGATACGGAGTACATCAAGTTGATGTATATTACACAGTTCATGAACATCTCGAAATATACAAGATCCTGTTCTAAATATATACAGAGAAACAGATCCACATTTAAATGTGCTTTTTGTACAGCAACCAAAATTGTGAATGAATGTAATATGATTCAATGATGAAATGTACACCTCCACCCTTTTTCTCTTCACCAAAATCGATCTTTGTTGACACTCAAATAACCGGCCATAACCTTTCCTCCGGTATTCCTCATACCATCAATCAAAAAACACCATGTGGAACCCAACGCTCCAATGAAGAAATCAGCCTCGGTGGCCATCAAGAAGTTGACCAAAGGATACTCTGTGCTCGTCTTTCTTCCAAGGCTAGCCTCATAAGTTGCCATTGTGATGTTGCTAACCTGTCTTTTTACATTTGTGAAATAGAACTTCCACCCTGATGACGCGTAAAGCTTGGTGAGGTCAATGACTCCTTGCATCTCGGTGGATAGCCAGATGCTTCTCAGGTCAGGAAATTGTTTCCTGATCCTATCAGCGAGGCGCATGTACTCCTTGAACTCCACCACTTTCATTTCACAGGCTTTGTCTCCCATTCTGACATGCATACTTAGGAGTGGTCTAGGAATCCAGGGTTTGCGGTTGGACCATACGTATTTTTCTATCTCTGATCCAGGGTCATCTGTGTCACCCTTTCATGAAGGAAGCATACCAAAAATGTCATTAAAGTTGCCTCACAACATAGTCCTTCCGTWTAATAACAAGTGGAGAGGGTGAAGATCAACAATTTCATTCGAGTGTTAAGGTGTATATATTATAAAATCCAACTAAAGATCTAATCTATTGAGCATGAAATTCTATGTCACGGACTCATCCAGTAAAATGTTCTTTCGGAATAGGAGATGGGAATGGAGTTCATCAGAAAATGTGAGATTGATTATCTACATTGGGTTTATACTGAAGAACTTACGTCCGAACTTAATTCTCTGATTTTTACTCTGTAAATCAAAATTTCCTACCTTGTGCAAGTCTTCCTGGTCATTTGAAAGAACCATTTCTGCAGCCTCCATTCCAAATGCAGCATGTCGGGCAGCATTCATTAGATGGCATGTGTAGTCGGTTGGAAACCTCATCAGATATCGAACAGCCTGATAATCATATAAGCGAACACCATATCCTTAATTGTTACACAATTTAGGAAAACTAAATCTTGAGAATATTTTAGTGTCCATTGTTTACTATTTTCGTCAAAAAGGGCAGAATCAGAGAGGTTTGCATTGCCCTTCATCAAGTGTTAGACTATTTGGCCAAGTTTTAAATTAGTTTGTTCTTTTAGCTAAAAAGAGTATCTTTATGTAGTCAATTGAACTCATTACTCATTTATGGCACATCAAGTAAACTACTACCACACATGACAAATCCATGAACTACTCACCTGTGCTCGCCACCATCTGCGGTCCATTTTCCGATGAAATGCTACAAAACTCCCATTTATTTCAGTTGTTGGCTGCAAATAACTCCAAGGAGTTCCCCAGTTTCTGTAGTAATTAATTCATTACACCAAATTATTAGAATATTTCAGTCTCCTTACAAGAAAATACAGTGAGTGAAAGGTGCAAGGAATGAAGGATCTACCTAGGAGTCCGTCCTGCCCATATCTCTTTAGAAGTGTAGTTTTCTTTTGCTTTCAAGATGCCCTTTTCCCATGCTTCCTTCTGATTCATGAGCTCAAATGCACGGTCCCGGCATTCTTGGGATGTTTCCGGAAGGAAGTAGCAAGACCAACTTGCACGGGATGAACCTGTGAATTTCATGAAGGTCATTTAATAAGTACTCGTACAAGAGACTTCAGGATTTGTTCTATGAATTCTGAGATTTGCGCTTTGCTCAAATCATTACAACTAATCTTATATATGCAGTTGTTACCTTTGCAGCCATCATGATCAGCCCGGTTATAGTAATTTGTTATAAGCACCCTGTTCTCAGCAACGGCAAGAGCAAGAAGTCCACACATCCCAGCAATTTGTGCACCTATACCAAATCCAGGCAGCCTTTCCCAATCAGCAACAAGGAACTTCACTTGAGGATCACGACAGTTCAACGGATGCTGATGAAGCCATATATCGCGCTGCACTTTCCTTGTTAAGGGATAATTTTCTTCATTTGATCCCATAATCTACCAAAGGGGGATTCATATCATTAGATAATGCTCCAACAACCGAAGGAAACATAATTAACAGAGGTACTAATGATAGAATTCATAGTGTTTTGATATGGAAACATACCCAAGGAGGATAAGCACCTGCAGATATATCCTGATGCCTGAAATCATGCAATTGCTCATCTTCTGAAACATTGGAGTACATGTCTAATGATCCTTTCCAAAGGGTCCAAGGGGGAAATGTTGCATTGCCTACACGCGTATCAAGCCGTTTGTTCATAAGTGCTTTGGACTCACAGTTCTCCAAATGAGGCGCATTGGGGACACTTGATTTCTTGCTAGGAAACAGGTCTAGTGACTCATTCAGTAAGGCACTCCAAGCTGAATACAGCGAAGACACCTTATCGTCATCACAGCACCGTTCTTTTTCCCTTAGAATCACTTCCCTCTCCACCGTTCTTACCGAATCAGTGTTGTTGTCTCCTACTGTATTACCATACACAAAGCATTTAGAGCCTAAAATATAACAAACATGAACAAACTAAATAATCACAAAAATTAGTCCTGATTTTGCAATAAATCACATGCATTGCACTAATACAAATATACAATCCACATAGAGTGATCAATTTTGGTTCATGTAGCCGACCCCAATTATGAGACTAAAGTTTCGATTGATTAATTGAAAGAAGTGATGAAATGCCAAAACATTGTTTCCTTGTAACAACTTACAAGCTTACAACTGTTTGCCTTGTCTCTAAAAATGGGGCCAATTGTAAACATAATAAAGTATGTATTAAAGAGCTTCCAAAATAATTGAACCTTCACGGGTAAGTTTAACTAAAAGTTCAACACAGTGATAAACAAAACAAACCAAACCAACTACAATTATTAAATATCCAATTAATTGAGTAAAGTACAATAATCGATTTAAGGTGCTTAATATGCAGTCAGTCATTTGTTTCCTCATTTTTTTTTTTTTTGACGAGAGTCATTTGTTTCCTCATGATAGATTATCCTTCAATCAATCAATCAAAGCCTTTTTTCCATAGGTGGCCTGGGGTCGATTAACATGAACCAAAAGTGACTATTCTGAGAAGTCATCCACATAAATTTTCCTCCTCCACTCCCTACGATCGAATGATAGATTATCCCTCAATTATAGTTAAACCCTCGATTCGATAAACGAACATTAGMCGTGATTCTATATACAATCAACATGATTGAAAACACGAGTTTAAGAGTAATGATAYGGAAACGAAATGAGAACATCGTTACATTAGGTAAACWTCCCACCAMTAATAGACGATATGACGGGCAATAGATATTGAAATCCTCACTCATTCCTCAATATTGTCTTAATGACATTGTTAGCAAATTAGAGGTAGAATTTTCAATCATCATTTTACTTAAGATTTCAAAAATGTCAGCCACACTTAGAAATACTTCCTATAAGAAAATGACACTGCTAAATAATGCCTTTTGTAAACAACCTAGGAAATTAACTTTGCATGCTACATTCTACAATACATGCCAATTGTAATACAAGTATATATTCTACTAAACAAAACAAAAACAAATTAAGCAAATCACGTTACTATATATTCTAGCATATCAACATAAATAATCAAAACTTACAAGTAATCTCAGGATGAGAATTCCAGGGTAAAACGGCAGCTGAAATCTGATGGAACTGAATCCCTCCGAATTCGAACCGGCCGAAAGAAGTGAGACCAGCAAGGAATAGAGATGTAAGGCATACTCCACATAAAAATCCCACCACACATATTTGACATGGAAATGAACTGCTCATTGCTAGAGCTTTTTGTGACAAAACCCTTTCTAGTCCCTTTTGATCTTCTGCTTCCATTTTTTAATTTCTTCTCAAATATTTTTATTGATTTTTTTTTTTTAAAAAAAGGGATGTAATTTCAATGAGATTTTAAGAGGAAATCTTCAACATCTCATCCCATCAAAATCGCAACTAACTTTTCAACCACTTGTAAATCACATGAAACTGCTACAATCATTTGCTGCTGTGAAAAAATCAGAAAATAAAAATGTCAGAAAAGATTATTTATTGCAGAAATTTAATAGAGTATTATTAATATTAAAAATGAATAAAACATGAAGTACTTTTTATTATAGTTCATGTCATAAAAAGTATAAATAAATATTGAGCAATTATTAAGAAATGGAGCGTTGGTATTCATGGTTTATCTACCTTATTCACATGAAACAGAAGTAAAAGATCATACTTTGCTCATTTGTGAAATAAATTCAACCATAAAATTGTAAATTTGTAACAATAATCACCCAAAAAAGAAAGAAGAAAAGTGGAAATTGCTTAAGTACTGAATTATGTCATGCAAAATTGGTAAAAATTGTTGTTATCTACAATTGAATGAGCTTGAACAAATAGTACTCAAAAGAAGTAAAAGATTAATTTATGTTCATTAAAATGTGAAAAATAACTAAATTTAAAGAGGGGAAACTTATAATTCTGAAATGAAAATCAAACAGAGTAGAATTATTGTCAGAAATCAACTTCTAATTGAAAAAAAAAGGGGAGAAATTATCAGAAAACAGAGGATAAAAATCTAGCTAAGATTAGTATGATCATACTTGAACAAGTGAAAAATAATCAAGAAAGTAAATAACCCAATTTAGTTGAAAAACATAAAACAACAAAATATCAAAGATTGATGATAAATTCTCATTCTAAATTCAGTAAAAGAATATGCAATATTAGTCTCAATTTTCGGAAGAAAAGCAGCTCAAGTTGAAAAAATTCAGTGATTTTCATACAAAATTCAGTAATTTCAAAGTATAATTTAACCAAAAATAAGATAAATTACCTTATCCAATAACTTTGAACAAGTAATTCAAAGAAGTAAACCACTATTCAAGTGAAATGAAAAGATGAGAGAGAAAAACAGAGAACCATGACAAGCAAGATAGCAATGAACAAGCAAAGAGACACCTGTGAAAACCAACAAAATCAAGGAAAAAGTAGCCCCAAAAAACAGTAAAACACACAAAATTAAAAAATAAATAATATAAATGAATAAATCCAAAGAAGAAAAGAATCTACTTACCCTAAAAGATTTCTCAAGGAACCTTCAACTTTTCTTTCTTTCTTCATTTATTTAAAAGAAAAAAAATAAGTTTCATTTTTTTTTAATGATAGTATATATATTGGAAAAGATGATCAGGATTTTTTTGTGGATTACATATGTCAGAAAATGATAAGGAAAATGTGTTATGAGGAAATCCAAAAAGGTTAGCGTACCTTATTTAAGCTGATCTCAGGAAGAAAAACATATGACAGACATTTTTTTGTGTTGAAAATACAGAACATTCTTCTGATTATGTTAAAGTATCATTCTTAACTTTTAATGAAAGTATAAGTATACTCCAGTTTGTTTGCTAATGAGTGGATCTTAGTATTTTGGGTCAACAAAGAAATTATTAATATGCAAAATTTATGTAAGTGATGTTGTTTAATTAGTTGAGAATTTGAGATTCTTACTCCAACTTTACTAGTAGTATACTACTCATTTTTTTTTATTTGATGATATTTATGTTTATATCAACTGAAAACAAATACTTCGTAACTGAACTAAACTAAGTTAAAATGAATTGTTTATGATAGAAGGGAAATACTGAAATAGGAATTGAATTGAAATTAAGTAGAAACGAAAGAAGTTTGTATTTTTTTTTWAAAAAAAAAAATTGATATTTGTGAAGGGATTTAATTGTTTTATTATTTTTAATCTATTGAGGAATTGCTTACATGAACCGAGTAATCGAACATGTGAATATATGAAGTAATTAACTTTAAAAAATATATAATAAAAATTGAATATATAAGCTTCAATAAAATAGTAGTATTATGTATTAATTTAGGGATTAATAACACATTGATATATTAAGGAAGGGGGTTGGAGCAGTGGCTTCAACTTCACCTTTGATCTTTGTTCCATATTAGAAATGTTCTTTCACGAAAACAACTCATATTCACAATTACATAACTTTTACAAACAATTCACAACTATGTAATTTTTACTTACCATCTAGATAGATTCTAGAGTTCGTTCCCAATTTACATTACCTTTAAAGATGAACCAAATGATAAGGTAGTGCCAAAAAAAATACTTCGTACTAGTCTTTCCTTTCTTTTTTACAACAAATTAAACTTTAACTTTAAACGTAATTTGTTGTTTGGATTTAAATCACTAGAAGTGAAAGTAGCCATTTCAACAAATTGTAAGTGGCTTTATTATTCTTTTACGAAGTAGTCCTTCTCTCTATCTTAATTATATAAATTCACTTTCGTGCATGAAATCATTTTTATACGTGATATATAACTTAGGTCATGTTCTCGTCGATTTATTTTAATAAGTTTCGGTAAAAATAAGTTTAAGTAATAATATATAAGTTCTGTTCAGTAAAAATAAGTTCAACCCTTAAGAAATTGGTTAAGGTTTCAGTAATAATAAGTTAAATTCAGTAATTAAAACTAAGTTCAATTTAGTACTAATAAGTTCAGTTCAGTTTAATAAAATTCAATTAACGAGAATAGAATCTTACAAGTATATATGTAAATAGCGATGTGGATCTATATTTATGCATGTGCACTTTAGTGTTTTTTGTAAGCAATAAACCCTATTATAGCCCTAATAAGCTAATATTGTTGTCAAATTAATAAAAGAATTTTTTGTTATTAACCACCTTTCAATTAGGGGTCTTTCAAATTAACCACCACCACATTAACTTATTTTACAGAACCACCTTACAATTATGTAACCTTTTTAAATATTCACCACATAATGGTTTTTCACTAAGTTTCGTTATTATTTGGGCCAAAATTTCGAGATAACGAGCTAAGAAATGAGAAAGAAACGAGCTAATAAGGAGATTTGGGGAAGTAAGAAAAGATAACGGAGTTCCCCAAATCTCGAAATTTGGGCCCAAATAATAACGGAACTTGGCGAAAAAAACGTTACGTGGTGGATATTTAAAAAGGTTGCACAATTGTAAGGTGGTTATGTAAAATTAGTTAGACAAAGTATTAGGTACATCGGATGCACAATAAATTTACCGTGCATCAAAATATAGTGACCCTTTTGGTTAATATAGTTACTCTTTTTATCAATATAGTGACCCTTATTTTTTATCACTGTATTGATGTAAAGTGACCTCCCGGAATAATCTCATTTGGTTCATGTTAGCCGACCCCACATATGGGATTAAGGCTATGATTGATTGATTGATTGATTGATTGATGTAAAGTGAAATGGGTCACTATATTGATATAAAGAGTCACTATATGCTTTATGCACAATAAATTTATTGTACATCTGATGCATACAATACCTTCTGAATTAGTTAATGTGGTGGTTAATTTGAAAGACCCTAATTAAAAGGTGGTTAGTAACAAAAAAAATCCTTTAAAAAATGAAAAATATTGAGGAAATTTAGCTTGAGTATTTTGAGTAATTTTTTGCCCTAATACTGTAAATAATCTATCTGTAGTAGTGGATTCCATCCAAGGATGAAGATTGCTTAAGGCCAAAAAAGGAATTGTCTAATGTCCTTTGTCATTTTGTGTATATTTTCACTAGCTGTTTCTCATTTTAATACATCTTTTGTAATTTTTTACTAGCATAATTATTATTTTAATTAGGAAGTTTTAATTTACAAACATGACCTTTTTGGAAATAAATTCTCTATATTTCACTCTTTTCACATAGATTACTTTTTTAAAAAACAAGTAGAATTACTCTTTTAATAGTCAAAACAAAAACATAGGGTTACTAATTAAAGAAAAACAATAAGGTTCCTTCATAAAAAAATGATTAATTTTACGTACACATTGCATTGAGATTACTTTTATATGGAGTAGACAAAATAAGGTTACTTTAAAGATTAAATGAGATTACATGTATGAAAGAATAAAGATTTTTTAATAAATAAATGTTATTGCACAATGTTTTCAAGTGTGACTTGCTTGATTGCCACCCACACAAAACCTTCCCTAAATTTATTTTGTCCATCTCTTTCCTATCAAAAAATTAATTATGTATGTAGGATGAGTCTATTTTTACTCCTCTCCAAAAAAATAATGCAAGTAAAACAAGTGAATAAAGTTGACTTTTTTCTAAAAAAAAATAAAAAGTTAAATGGTACGGCCTATGAAAAACTAATAAAGTAGCATTAGTTTTATAGTATGTTAGATACAAATTTGTTTTATGGGATGCTAATTTTAATCCATCTTTACTTTAGATATCATCAAACAATGCATTGACACATCATCTACATTCTWTTGTTGTAGAATGTAATAAGATGTGGATACCACAAAGCATCACCACTACTCTATTGATTGTTAGTTGAATAATCAAATGTATATATGATTATGAAGTTTACAATGAACCTTTTTCATGACTTATCTTTAGTTTGTGAATTTCATAAAGCACACTAAACAATCAATGATGATGAGATAAGATTATATGAAGCAGTTGAAGCAAAGTGTTTTGCTAAGGTAGGTATACTCTCTACACTAGATTATTCATATATTCTACTCTTTTGAGTCTTTAATTTGTAAGTGAGAATATGTTCTTACTTTCTAGTGGAGGGGACCTCTCATTTGCTATGTATATTATGTGCCAAAATCCTACTTTGATAAGCTGGCATTTCATTGTTTGCTCCAATAAAAGTTCAAATACTGCCACTCTAATATTAATAATATGTCATTTTTATCATCAATAATTCACTTTGCTAGCTAAATCAAATTGACAAATTGTGTGTTCTAGTCCACATGTCACAGATTATTGGACACCAAGTATTTGGTTTGATTGAAACTTATCATATGCTATGCTACATTGCTACACTTGACAAATCAACATTGTATATATCTTAAATAATTTTCTCTAATACTGTATGTGACTTTGATGTAAAATATCTATTTTTGAATGGCCTGCTTTGAGGGATTGTTATTGTTTCTCTTTTCTGTATGATGAACTAATTCACAAGAGCTTAACTAACATCCAACTGCATAAGGATTTGACCTGTTATCTAATTGGGATGTACATCAAACAAATGTACATAATAACATAATGCATTTCTACATGGTGACTTGGAAGAAGTTAAGAGGTATAAATGAAAATCCCCCCTATAGTTTTGATAAATCAAATTCTGATAAAGTATGCAGGCTGAAAAAATCATTATTCTATGGTTTGAAACAAGCTCCTCGAATCTGGTTTGCAAATTTGGTTACGGCGTTGAAAAATTATGGCTTTAAACAATGATACTTTGATTATTCAATTCGTAAACTGTAGTTGAATATGTTAGTATATGTTGATTATTTAATAGTTGTAGGCAATGATAATTCTGCTATAGTTGAATTTATATCATATTTGGAGACATATTTTAAATTGAAAGATTTGGAAGTGTTGAAACATTTTTTGGGGCTAGAGATAGTAGCCCCAAAATAAACAAGGATTTTTGTATGCCGAAGGAAGTATGCTTTGGACATAATTACGAAGACATGTTTATCAGATGCTAAACCTGCAGAGTTTCCCATGAAGCAAAACCACAAGTTAGCTCTAGCTAAAGGTGATTTTTTACATGATGTGGAGAAGTATCGCAAACTTGTAGGTCGGTTGATTTATTTATCAGTGGCTAGACCAAATTTGGCAGATTCTGTACACATCATATTACAATTTATGCAAAATCCTACATTTGAACATTGGGATGCAACTTTACAGCATGTTGTGAGATATTTAAAGAAAATTGGAAGCTCCGAAATTTTGTTGAAAACTAAYAGTGTTTTACAATTGAAAGGTTTGTGTGATTTTGATTGGGCGAATTACCCTCTCTCTCGATGCTCATTGAATGGTTGATTAAGTATTTCTTTGTTTATCTCCAGTATTGTGGAAAATCAAGAAACAACATACAATTTCACGATCATCTATAGAAGATGAATATCGTTCAATGGCAGCATTGACTTGTGAATTGAAGTGGTTGAAGCAACTTCTTGGGGACTTAGTTGTGCAACATGATAAGGGTATGCTTGTGTATTGTGATAGTTAGTCTGCTCTATATAATGAATATTGCTAAAAAATCTTGTGTTTCATGAACGAACAAAGCATGTATTTTGAAGTAGATTGTCATTTTGTAAGAGATGTGATTGTTCATGGGACAATTACACCTTCATATGTGTCTACAACAGTACAATTGGTGGATATTTTTACTAAGACTTTAGGAAAAGTTAAGTTTGAGTTTCTTCTTTTCAAGTTGGACATTCAAGATTTACATGCTCCAACTTGAGGGGTATTGAGATATTATGTATTGTGAATTTGTGATATTTTTTAGAAAGCTAGGATATTATATTTGGGGATTGGGAGTATATATGTATATATATATATATGTATGTATTGCAGTCGTTTTTGGATGATGGAGAATATTGAGATATTATTGAGAGAAGAAATAACAATATATATACTCTCTCGACTCTCGTCAAAAAAAAAAACAATATATATACTCTTATGTAATAATGTTGCATATATATTGGTTTATCATTTCGTATAAAATGAATGGAAGTCTACATAATACTAAAACTAGCTTTAATTTATAGGTTAAATTAAAGGTACAAACTTAATGTACAAGTTCCTCCATTGTCAAAGCCAAATAACTAAACAAGCACTATATATATGTCATCACGCACCATTACTTAGCTAGTCCTTTTTTGGCCTACATTTGAATATGGAGTACATGATTCCACTTTTGAACAAGATTTCAAAGATTAATTAAAGCACTTGATTATATCAAAACTCTTTCTTGTTGTTGGAATTTGAAAGAAGTATAATATTGAGCAAAGAAAAAGGCACTTTAATTGCCAAAGACGCAAAGATGGAAGATTGAACTAGAAGTATTAATGAAGCTATGAAAAAAMGAGGCACAATATTTTAATTTTTTTTATTTTTATTTTTACAAAGGGCTAATTTGTTGTTAGACCCTCTTGTTTAGTACAATACTTATTTTTAGTTTAGTTAAATTTAGGTCATTTCAATTCAGTATTACATTATACTTTATTACAATTAAACTTTATCGACTTCAATTGAGCTAGTTGGATCGATTTAATTCAATTTAGTAAAAATCACTAAATAATTTTGTAGTCGGTTGAAACAATGCTATTAGTGAAATTAAGGTCGAAATATGTATTATTGTTGTTCTAAATCTAATTTGTTTGTCGAGTTTATACTATTGTAAGTGTGTTTGACTTACTATTTAAGTGATCTTTTGCTTCTTGGCCATTAAAACCCATTTACTATCCGGATTCAAGCTTGGTTAGYGAAGCTTCAATATAAAGGAAAACCCTTCCGGCACGTACTCCCTTAACCATTGATTATATGACTGTATGGAGACATTTTATAAGCATATCTCAAATTGTTAGTATAACAAAATCGGGTGTGTCTACTTCAATATCGGAGTTGGCTATAATAATTCTCAACTATATGTGGTCTGCTAGTTATCAAGGGCGGAACCACAATACAATTAGTGAGATTCTTTGACACACTTAAATTAATCATGTACATTTTTTTATATATAATCTAGATTTTTGTAAATATTTCTTTGAATTTGTTACCATTTATCAAGCACATTTTTAAATCACTCTATATTAATTTTGAATTTGCCGGTGCTAGCAAATACTAAGATTATTTTTTGATGCTACTGGAATCAGAAGGGTAGAGATGAGAATCGATCCCATAATCTCCTGAACTCGRGAGGAAAGCTTTAAATACTCGAGTTATCCTTCACTCTCGCAATAATAAGATATTAAATGAGAGCCGTCAAATTGGGTGGCAAGAATAAGTATAATGACCACATGTCCACATGATGTATAATGAACAATATACCAATATGGGACGAAGGGATGGGGCCCACAAAAAGTCGCACATATRTTTGTTTTGGGTTTTCTTGTGAGCAATAATAGAGGATTATTGCATGGACAAGTACTTATCGAGTGCCACCTATCCACCTCACCAAACCCAATAAACCCATTCCAAAGTCCAAATGACTGCCTGCAACTCAGCTCGGTGTTGCATTGCATGAGCTGATGAGCAGTTACACTATCACTAGTTCACGACACCACATACTAGTTTATATCTTTCTCTAGTCAAGTAATCAATTATGAATGATGATGAATGATGAATGAATGAATGATGCAAAATTCCAAATTTCATGGGTGATTATGAGACGTGATAACTAATGAGCAACTTGATTCGATCAAAACTTTTTCAAATTAGACTTATTTTTGTAGCAAGCTTCAGAATAATGTTTGACAATGTGCAAATAAATTCCACTTGAATGAACAATTTTTTGTTTTTTAATTCAAGCTTGAGTTTATACTACCGAGATGAGTTGAGCTCAGATATTCAAGATCAACGTTTCATCGTGCTCAACTTACATCATGATAACCTACCCCTAAGCAACACGACTATAAGAATCACCCTTCAAAATTATTATTATTATTATTTATTATTATCATCATCATCATCATCTATCATCATCATCATCATATATCATCTCATTCATCTCAATCTCATCATCATCATCTCATCATCATTATTATTATTATTATTATTATTATTATTTATTATTTATACTGTTAGGTGATAAAAATAAGATGCAATATGACAAGTTTGGCTCAAAACTCAAGAGAAATTGTACTTTTCACTTCTAGCTMACACTTCTTCAAGACATCAAACATACGGAGTACTAATACTTTGAGAAAGTCTCGCTCCATAACAGCGATTGAAAAATCGCTGAAAAAAAATTAAAATATTGTTGGGTTGGAAAAAATTGAAAGCAAAAGAAAAAAGAGCACCGTTATGGGCTGTAACGGGCTGCTATGTCATGTGCGATTTAACCTTCCATCAATATTAATTAAAATTAGTTAAAACTATCCTCTTGCCTTCTCTTCTCTTTTCTCTCTCTCTTCACCATTTTGGCGATGATTTTCTCAGCTACACAAACTCAATCTTAGCTACTGCATTTTGAAGCTACTGCATCATCAAACTCAATATTTTTGCTGGGGTTTTGTGAGGCACCAGTTAGGGTTTATACATGGCGGATCTAAATCAAGAAGAGAATTCAGCTCACGGATGTAGGTGTTCTGCTTCCGAGGCAACTGATGGACGAGATAATGAAGATATTRAAGTCGTCGATGCTTCAAAGGTATTTGTTGGACTGATCTAGTTTATTTATTCARATTTATTTTGATCTCTTAGCTTTGTTTCCGAATAAATTGTTGTATGCAATTGTCGGTGTTCCTGAGTTTTAATTATTCAATTTTTAAGGAAATGTCGATACTCATTGATTTAAATGCAATTGTCAATTTATATGCAATTGTCAATTTATGAGCTATAATCCATGATTTATATGCAATTGTGGATACTCATGAGCTAATTTTTCTTTTGATTTTGTTTTATTCAATTTGTTTTGTCTGTAATTGGAAATACCTAAATTGAAAGGAAATGTATGTCTTACTTTGATTGTTAGCTATTTTGTTTTGATTTTTTTTTTAAATTCAATTTGTTTTGTCTTCTGAGCTATYTTCAGTTTTGSGATTTCATGTACCTATGTCTAATTAGGATTCTTTATTAGGTTTGTATGTAATTGGAAAGTGGAAACACCTAAATTGAAAGGAAATGTATGTCATTGTTCCATAATGTATGTGCATAATATAAYTGGCTGTAGCATTTATGTGGTGTGTTTGAGTAGGCTGTGGCCGTTGTGGAGGCACAAAGTGTTGGGGTTGTTGTTGGTGATGTTAGCAGTGCTACTGAACCAGCTACCCCAAAGGGGAGTGTGGTTTTTGTGGATAATATGCAGTTGGAAACTAATCCAAATCCAGTAGAGGTAGTAGATGAGGGTGTAGAAGCAACTGTTGCATCTGTGAATACCCCTGAAGTAGGTATGACTTATGCAACGTGGGAGGAGATAGATCTTCATATTAGGTGCTATGCGAAGCAGAGTGGCTTTGGAGTCACTAGAACCAGCTCTAGATTCAGGCAGGAGAAACGACAAATAACCAATATTAAGAGAAATGTTACTTGGCGGTGTGAGCACTGGGGCCTACATAAACCAGATCATGGTAACGATGTTGCTGATGATAACACTATGGGTACCACCTGTAAGAGACAGAAGTCTGTTGGGCATAAGGGAGTTAAATTGGGTGTGACTAAGTCCAAAAAGTGTAAGTGTCCAGTGAGGTTTTATGCTAGTGCATCGAAGGATGGTGTATGGTCTCTTAAGAGTGTTTGTTTGGAACATCAGAATCATTTGCCCAGCCCTAGTAACACAAGGTTCATTAGTATGTTTAGGAAGGAGGCGTGGACTCCCGCTATTAGGAGGCGTCTTTTTGGCGATCAGATGGCGAATCTTCCCTTGACATCTAGTCATCGTTGTGCTGCGCAGGAACACAATGGNGTCTTTTTGGCGATCAGATGGCGAATCTTCCCTTGACATCTAGTCATCGTTGTGCTGCGCAGGAACACAATGGTTTGGATAATTTGGTTTTGACTCAGCGTGATTTTCGTAATGAAGTAGCAAAGGAGAAGAAGTTGCAATTGGAAGGGGGGGATGCGAATGCGATGTATAGATATTTGTGTAGGATGAAGGAAGCAAATGAAGAATTCTTTTATGAGATTAGGCTTGATGATCTTAATCAATTGAAAGATGTCATGTGGGTTGATGCACRTAGTCGTGCAGCATTTGAGTACTTTGGTGACGTTGTTTGCTTTGATACTACGTACATCACCAATGACTATGAACTCCCCTTTGCTAACTTTGTAGGGGTCAACCACCATGGGCAGACCATTCTTTTGGGTTGTGCACTGTTGTCGMATGAGGACRCAGAGWCCTTTGAATGGTTATTCACTAATTGGGTCAAGTGTATGGGGAAGGCACCACTAGGTATGTTGACCGATCAAGATGCAGCGATTAGGAAGGCAATGAGGAATGTTATGGTTGACACACRTCATAGGTGGTGCTTGTGGCATATCTTGCAAAAGTTTCAGAAGAGATTAGCACCGTATGGTGACTATGAAGCCATGGATACAGAGTTGCGAAATGCTATTTATGATAGTTTCACTGCAAAGGAGTTTGAAAATAGTTRGTGGGGTGCAATTAAGAAGTTCAAATTGGAACAAAACGAGTGGTTGCAAGGTACTAAAATTAAATTAGGTTTGTGTTATGATAGTAGTAAGTGTTTATTTTTTAGAGTTTTATATACAGCAACATGCAACTTATTATTTGCTATTCTAATAATTGATCATTGTGACCCTATTACAGTGTACATTTACTTATTGGCATGTGTTTGTTTTTGGTCTCCCTTTTAATTTTAGAATAAGAAATGTTGAAATACTATTCTAGTTTGGTAGTGATTGGCTCTTTTCTGTCCTTCCTGATAAAATGCTCGTAGAATAAAAATGAAGTTCAACTCATGATCACATAACAATAGTAAACAGGGGTTTTCGTCAAAAATGGTTATTTAGATACATTTGCTTGTTGAATATATTTTCAGGTCTTTATGATGAAAGGGAGATGTGGGTTCCCTTGTACATGAAACATATCTTTTGGGCTGGGATGAAGACTACTCAGAGGTCGGAGAGCATCAACAACTTCTTTGACGGTTATGTCGTGTCACAAAGAAGATAAGGTTGTATAAATTTGTGCGGAAGTACTTCAATGCCGTCAAGTATCGGGTTGAAAGTGAAAGGCAAGCAGATGATGATAGTTCGCGTTTCACTCATCAGCTGGTGACCTGTTTACCCTTGGAAAGGAAATTCAGAGAACTTTACACACAAAATAAGTTTACTGAGTTTCAACTGGAGTGTATGAAGAGTTTCTATGTTCACCAAGTTAACTCCAATGAGTTGGAAGATGGAAGCTGGGAGGTTCTGCTGACAGACCGAATCTGGAAATATAACAAGAATACCAAAAAGGAGTTTCCCTCGGATGACAGGAGATTGTACAAGGTTACCTTTAATCTTGATACGAAGGAAGCGAATTGCATTTGCCAGATGTTTGAGTGCCATGGTCTGATTTGTCGGCATATTATGACTGTATTTGATGTTTACTCTGTTTCGGAAGTTCCTTCAAAATANGTACTAATCCTCAGTCACACAGGCAGTTTACTTGGATTGATCAAGAGCTTAGAAGGAAGGGAAAATTAGTGGTGGGAGATAGCCCAACTGTCAAGCTTCAGATACTTAATTGGCTACATGGGTCCTCTATTGGGGGACACTCTGGGGTGGAAGCTACATATCAAAGAATCAAGACACTCTTCTATTGGCATGGGCTCAAGAAGTCAGTCAAGGAGCATGTGAAACAGTGCCCTACTTGTCAAAAATGTAAGTACGATCAAGCTGCCTACCCTGGCTTGATTCAACCCCTGCCTATTCCCCAAGGGGTTTGGGAGGAAATCACGATGGATTTCATTGAAGGGTTGCCCAGGTCACATGGGAAGGATGTCATTTTGGTGGTTATTGATAGACTAAGCAAGTACGCACACTTCCTTCTTCTTTCTCATCCTTATACTGCCCTACAAGTAGCACAAGTATTCCAAGACTCAGTGTTCAAACTACATGGCTTTCCAAAATCTATCATCTCTGATCGGGATAAGGTGTTTATTAGCAACTTCTGGAGTGAGTTGATGAAACTGCAGGGAATTGATCACCTACTCTCTACAGCATATCACCCTCAAACTGATGGACAATCTGAAGTCCTCAATAGGTGTGTGGAGGGATACCTTAGATGCATGTGTCATGATCTTCCCCAACAGTGGGCTAAGTGGCTACCCTTAGCTGAGTACTGGTATAATACCACTTATCACACATCCACTCACACTACCCCTTTCGAAGTCATGTATGGGCAACCTCCCCCTATACATAGGCCCTATTTGAGTGGAGATAGTAAGCTTGATGTGGTTGACAGGAGTCTCACTCAGAGAGAGGAAACCATTAAAACCCTGAAGTTCCATTTGCAGAAGGCAAGACACAGAATGGTCCATCAAGCTGATGCTCACAGGAGTGACAGGCAGTTCCAGGTGGGGGATTGGGTGTATCTCAAATTACAACCCTATAGACAACACTCAGTGCAACATAGGCCTCACCAAAAGCTCTCGACCAAGTATGTTGGACCCTTCCAAGTCATTAAAAAGGTAGGAGCTGTTGCCTACACTCTCCTTTTGCCCCCTACTTCCAGGATACACCCTACCTTCCATGTTTCTCTCCTAAAGAAACACCATGGTCCACCCCCTTCACCAGGTCTAGCACCTGAAATTCCTCCCACATTTGCTGATGAACCACTTCCCAGGTTTCCACTGAAACTATTGGATAAGGGCATTTTCAAGAAAAACAACAATGCAGTGGTCAAGTGGTTGATCCAGTGGGTTGGGGAGTCAGAGGAAGAAGCCACATGGGAATTAGCTACTGACATTACACAACAATTTCCTCACTTTGATCCTTGGGGTCAAGGATATTCTCAAGGGGAGGGTATTGATGCAAACCAAGCTGGTACAGGGGAAATGAGCTGCATGCAAGGAGGAAATGCACGTGCAAGGTCACATGCTACTGTTGCTTGGAGAGGAGAATCTGCTGACAAGGATATGATGGCAACATGCTGCGTGCATGAGGAAGGGAAGGCCGTTATGCATAGGGATCAGTGTAATGATGACATCTAGCATAATTAGTACACATGCTTTGTATTTTTATTCTGTGGTCCTTACTATTAGCTGGCATTTTGTAACTAACTCAGGTATATATACCTTGAGGCTGTCACTTTGAGAAAATCAATGAATGAATATCCTCCTTCTCTCTCTCTCTTCCTCTTATTTTCTAATCTATACACTTGCTTATACTACGAAGCTGCTATTCTTTCCTTTTGCTAGCTTCCTGGTTAGGTGAGTCCTGATCACCACTCCTTTAGGAGTCTGGTTGGGTTGCATCTTCTGTTAGAAGGTGCATCAGTGGTATCAGAGCAGCTAATCCTCGGCGGTGGGGATGGTGACAACACGAGGTGAGCAAGATGCTTTGGTGACTGAGATCCAGCAAAGAATAGAAACAACAATGCAAGGACTGCTTGCAGATCAAAGTAAGACCTTCTCTGATGCTTGTAATCATAACTCTCTTAATATTGAGAGAAATGCTAAATCTATTTCTGAATTACATGACTTGGTGACTGGGTTGTCTATGCAATTTACAAAATTAATGGCTGACAAAGAGAAGGAGCATTCAGGCACACCTGGATCTTCTAATACTGCTGAGAATAGGGAAAGGGGTATGATGAATTTTGGGGGTTACACAGCTAGGTTGACGAAGGTTGATTTCCCTAGATTTAATGGAGAGGGACTTAAGCAATGGATTTATAGATGCAATCAATTTTTTGAGTTGGATAACATTAGTGACCCTAACAGGGTGAAGCTAGCATCCATCCATTTGGAAGGAAAAGCTCTGTTATGGCACCAGACKTACATGAAAGGGAAGGGTGGTAAAATTCCTGCTTGGGATGAGTATGAAAGGGATATTACAATGCGATTTGGGGATGTGTATGATGACCCCATGGCTGACTTGAAGTCCCTTAGGCAGAAAGGAACTGTGCAAGAGTATCATGACTCTTTTGATGCACTAGCAAGCAAGCTAAGTCTCCCTGAAACTTACTTGCTAAGTTGCTATTTGGGRGGATTGGATGAAGATATTCAGCTGGCTGTAAGAATGTTTGCACCTACTACTATCCAGCATGCTCATTGTTTGGCTAAATTACAAGAAGCAGCTTCCAAGGCCAAAAAAGCTAAAATYCCCAACTCTTGGAAACCCCCAATTCTACCCTCACCCACACAAAAAGCCTTACCACCACCCCCACAAAGAACCCCCAACYATCAACCAACCCAAAACTCTTACAGGCCCAACCCAAACAGAAGRACCCTCACTCCTGCAGAGATGAATGAAAAGAGGGCAAAGGGTTTATGCTTCTGGTGTAATGAGAAGTATGAATTTGGCCACAAATGTGCAGGGAAGAAACCCCAGCTATACCATGTGGAAATTGAGGAGGTAAACAGTGAGAATGAAGCTGAGGAGGAACCTAGAGAAGTTGATAACACTGAGAATTCCCTAGATGCTCAAATCTCATTGCAAGCATTGGATGGGATGACCACTTTTCAAACAATGAAGGTGGTGGGACACCATGGGAAGAAATTGTTACAAATATTGGTGNGTTTTTTGTATCTGATGTTTAATGCAGAGAACATAACTCGTTGTTTCTTATTTGTATATTTGTTCTTGTGTTCAATTGACTTATTTACTTCCTTTTCTGATCAAATTGGATTTGTTTCTTTTGCTATGTTTGGTGATGAATTTACTAACATCTAAATTTGGATTATATTATTTTTGCCTAATTTGGTAGTAAGATATGAGTTCACTTTTTTTGCAGGAGCTGGGAGTTCTCATTCTCAGAGTAGTACTGGAACTGCATTTTTTTCTTAGGTATTACTTGACTCTTTTTGCATAACTTTGTTCACTTTCTTTGTTTCTTTGTTTCTTTCTTTATTTTTCTCTTTTGCTTGTGTTGAAGTGGTGTGTTGTTGCTTTTTAGAGACTTACAGGTATCATGGGCATCATCTTTTACTGCTGCAACATACCTCAAATGAATAAACTTCCCTAAAGATAAGAAGGTATGCCCCGGAAATGGTTTCCAAATTTCTGCAATAGAGAATAGTTGTTTTGTATTTTTAAGTTCTCTGACTTAATCCTCTGCAATAGAGAATATTTTTAAGTCCTCTGACTTAATTCACCCTTTAATTTTCTTTATTCACTTAAACATATCACATTTCACACTATCAGGGCAAAATTGGTGTGTTGCAAATTCTGGGGCATCAGAAACYGCCATTCAAAGTGCCCTTGATTATGCTTGTGGAAATGTCACTAATTGTTCAACTGTTCAAGATGGGGGGTAGTTGCTATAATCCAAAAACCCTTCAAAATCATGCTTCTTATGCATTCAACAGTTATTATCAGAAGAATCCTTCACCTCAAAGTTGTGATTTTGGGGGTGCTGCTGTGCTTGTGAACACTAATCCAAGTAAGTTTTTGAGCTGAAGATTATATTTTTATGTTTGATTGAATCATTATATGAATGTCTATTATTCCCCTGTAAAGTTTTTGGGTACTGTTTATGATTGGATGAATTATGATCTTTCCACCAAAACATAGTCAACGCCATGAATGATGGCTTTATTGAGCCTACTTGAAATGGGTATAAGCTGATATGTTCTTTGGTTCATAATTTTCTTCTGGTCCCAATTTTATTTTCGTGTCGAATGTTCTCTTCTGTTTTAAATTRTGATATTGTGATGATTGAGTTGAATTTGTTTGAGTGCCAATGTATGCTTAGAGTTTGGCGGAGGTATTATACCAAAAATATCAGCTCAAGAGTCAAGAGAAARAAGTGTTGAATGATTAACTTTTCATGGACTGAACTCATTACAAGTTTTGTTATAATACTTTATTAAAATCTATTTTAGTTTTAGTATTAAACATTCTAGAARCCGGTAAAACATTCTAGAAGCCGGTCCATTATTGATCATGTGATAAGGGCCTCCTTCAGGAGATTGATTTTTTATTAGTGCAGTGCCATGCTTCATAGGCAGCATAAATAACAGAAGGTAAAAGGCAGCTAAATGCCTAGTTACATCATCATCATCCCTAGCTAACAAAGTTTGTTATACTAAGTAGATTCTTAAGCAGTATTCACCATCCTTTCTTTTGCATGTTTCTTGATAGCTAGGANACTCATAGTCGTGCAATAAATTCACACATTTTTTCACAATGTTAACGATCGCCCGGAACATTAAAGGGTGTACACAAAACAAAATTGGAGAAAGCCTAAAATTAGAGACACGGTCAACTTATTATAACCGAGTCTTTGAGAATGGATATTTGGCTATAAAATTAATCAAGGATCGGAGATAGTACCGAAGGCWTGGCATTGGAGTAGTAATGTTACGGTGTCATTGAGTAAGACAAGTAATTAAGAAAGTAAAGTACTGGGGGATACCACAATTAAATTTCAATTAAGCAACTAGGGGAGTAACACACTAGTAGAGAGGTAATTGGATTCAAACCAAGGTAACTAGTTAAATAAATTAATGCTTATGCAAGGGGGGGATGTTGACGGTTCCGTTAAGGAGTAAAACTAACTGCGGTTTGTAGCATATTAGGGACTAGTAGTGTTGTCGTATCTCTTATGTAAGTTAACRGCCCTTTCTAACGTCGTTGAAGCTATTATGACTTTATGGTAGTCATAAAGGTATTGAACATTGTCCGAAGATACCAAAACATAGTCAACGCCATAGCTAAACATTGTCAACGCTACACTAAACTTTGTCATAGACTTAAGTATGGCAAAGTTGTGCGAAACGGGACTGATATCACAACAATCAACTCATAGTCGTGCAATAAATTCAAACATCAAGTCACCATGTTAACGATCGCCTAAAACAAAAAACCAAATTGGAGAAAGTCTACAATGAGAGACACGATCAACATGTTATTACCGAGTCTCTGAGAATTGATATTTGGCTATAGAATTAATCAAGGATCAGAGATAGTACCGCGGATTAGCATTGTAGTATCAATGTTACGGGGTCATTGAGTAAGACAAATAACTAAGGGAGTAGAGTACTGGGGGGATACCACAATCGCATTTAAATTAAGCAACTAGGGGAGTAACACACTAGTTGAGAGGTAATTGGATTCAAAGCTAAGGTAATTAATGCCATAAAAGGTAATGCGAGGGGGGGATGTTGACGGATCCGTTAAGGAGTAAAACTAACCACGGTTCGTTGCACATTAGGGACTAGTAGTGTTGTCATTTCTCTTACGTAAGTCAACGCGCCTTTCTAACGTCGTTGAAGCTAGCTAGTATGACTTTATGGTAGTCATAAAGGTAGTGAACATTGTCTGCAGCTACCAAAACATAGTCAAAGCCATAGCTAAACATTGTCAATTCTACACTAAACTTTGTCAAAGACTTAAAGTATGGCAAGGTTGATTGAAACGGAACTGATATCACAACAATCAACTCATAGTCGTGCAATAAATTCAAACATCAAGTCACCATGTTAACAATCGCCTACAACAAAAAACCAAATTGGAGAAAGCCTAAAATGGGAGACACGATCAACATGTTATTATCGAGTCACTGAGAATGGATATTTGGCTATAGAATTGAATTAATCAAGGACTCGGATGTACCAGATTAGCATTTAGTATCAAGTTAGGTCATTGAGTAAGGATAACTAGGAGTAGGTTACTGGGTACCAATTTCATTTTAATTAGCAACTAGGGGTCACCCAGCTTGAGAGGTAATTGGATTCCAGCTAAGTAATTAAGCCATAAAAGGTAATGCGAGGGGATGTGACGCTCCGTTAAGGTAACTTACCGCGGTTTTAGCATCTTAGGGACTGTAGTTTGTCGTATCTTCTTGTAGTCACAACCCTTTCTAACGTCGTTGAGCTATTATGACTTTTATGGTAGTCATAAGTATGTGACATGTCCGAAGTACCAAAACAATCAACGCCATGCTAATATTGTCAACGCTACACTAAACTTTGTCAGAGATTAAGTATGGCAAAGTTGTCTGTGAAACGGGCTGAATCACACACAATCACTCATAGTCGTGTAATAAATCAAACATCAAGTCACCCTCGTTACGGATCGCCGAAACATTAAAGGGTGTACAAAAACCCTTGGAGAAGCCTAAAAGAGACACGATCAATGTTTATACCGTTTTCGAATGATATTTGCTATAAATTAATCAGATCGAGAGATAGTACCGAGGATTAGCCTTGTAGGATCAATGTTACGGGTCATTGAGTAAGACAAACTAGGGTAGAGTACTGGGGTAATCCACAATTGCATTTAAATTAAGCAACTAGGGAGTAACACACTAGTTGAGGTAATTGGATTCAAGCTAGGTATAATGCCATAAAGGTAATGCGGGAGGGGGAGTTGACGGATCCGTTAGGAGTAAAACTTACCAGCGGTTTGGCACATTAGTATAGTAGTTTGTCGTTCTACCTGTAGTTCAATCAACCCTTTCAAACTCGTAAGCTAGTATCTTTAGGTAGTATGAAAGGTAGTGAACATGTCTCAACGATACCAAACATATCAACGCATAGCTAACTGTAACGTACACTAACTTGTCAAAGACTAGTAGACAAAGTCTGAAACGGACTGTATCACTAACAATCAATCATATCGTGATAATTCAACATATACGCAGTTGACTGATCGCCTCCAGTCTTGAGGATGCACATTTGAACAATCATATTAATCAGGACGCGAGGACCGAGACTATAACATTTGGATGTCGGCTCTTTAATTAATTACACGTTACACGCTTAAATTAATAACATGAAAGGACGACTCCTAACCTTGCATACATTGGAGCGCATTGATCATATCCAACGTACACTCTCAATTTCATCATGAGTAGAAGGCGTGCTAACATTGCTTAAAACTTAAAGCACGAGTAGACTGACACGCTAAATAAACTATAACAAAGGAATGAAGTATTCAGTACACATGACTTTAATGTCCATTTCATCACACATGGGTGAAAATTTGATTATTGTTTTTTATTTTCTGTATCTTGTATTATAAGCATACATAGATTTTATTTGTACAGCCTTATATAGTAAATTATAACCAATGAAAGAATATGTCTGAGAGACAATATAGAACCTCAAGGAAACGGTAATGAATCATATCAGATTATGCGTTAGAAATTGGAAGGATAAGCTATAACAAAATTTGCCATAATAAATATCTGTCAATATAAAAACTTTAATTTGTTTGGAAATTTGTCCAAATGACTTGAACGTAGTCACCAGGTCTAGTCTTGTCCTTTGCGACCAAATGGCTCCGGACTGAGCTACCGTGAAATATTCTGTTTGTGTCTATGGATTTGATATGATTCAAATCTAATTTGTATTCGACATGTTTTTTAGGTATCCATATATTTTTATTTTTATTTGAGCACCCATTCATCTAACTTAATTTTTATTATTTATTTTTTATTAGATGCGAAATTTCCTTTTATTAATCATATATATACCATTTTTTAATTTTTATATTTATACTATGTATTCACTATTAATTTTGTATTGACATGTTTGGCTTAAAAAAATATATTTTGGGGTAGAATGCAATGTAAAGATTATTTGTATCACAACGTTAACTGACTCCTAAACTGGATGAACTTTTGTATTTAACTTTTTAATACATGTGAGGCAATTTTAGTTTTAATCAATATTATCACGTTTTTTATTTTATTTTCCCATATTAATTTTACCATATTATTAGACGCGGACGGACCAGTACACTTTGTTTTTTAATAACTTGGGAATTGGAACTTTTATTTTATATGTTGTTTTAGTTGTTCTAACCAATTGTTGTCACAACGCTTTTATTCAACATTGCCTTTTCAGGTTATTCTGAGTGGTTTTGTTATGAATAGTCATGGCTTTCTATTATGACCAAGCTAAAACACTCATTTCCTCAAAATTCAAACCAACATTGCATCCAAAAAAACCAATAACTGTCACCATGGAAACCCTCACAAACCCTCTCCCTCCCATATTACCAATATGCCATTCCTGTACGTTCCGCCACTGGAACCGCCTTTGGTAACGACCACAGAGTCGATCAACTCTATGGATGTACTGAAATACAACCTCTCCAGCGAAGGTAGAGCGGAGTTCGAAACGTCGATGATGAACCTTGCAGCACTCATCAGAGCAACCTGACAGTCCTTGGGAGACGAGTGAAGACATTGGTAATGGTTGCTCAAATGGAACAATTCTCCCAACTTTCCTCCCTTTCTGTGTTGATCTGGCTGGTAAAGACTATATTCGCAAGCTTTTCCAAAAACTGTCCAACTTCAATTACTTGAAGTACACTGGTGTGTCCAGAGTCGTGCCCAACTTCCTCAAAAAAAAAAAATTGACCCCAAACCATTGGTGAACTTTGAAGGCCCTATTTATGAGTTAGAAAAGAACCAAATAAACCTAGAAATGGCATGCTACACAGATTCCCTTCAAAATTTTCACCTACAATGCCCCTTTTCCGAAGTGAGTGTCATTATTATTAGGGGTCTCATGGGTAATGATCTCGGCTACAGGTTTGCCCGAGTGAAGCTAGGTTCTAACAGTGAAGGCGAAGAGCATCTTCCGGTTGGGGCTAGTATGGTGGTTTGGAACTGCCGCCACGTTGCACGTCATTCCTTTGTCACTAACTTTCGCAGAATTGTAGAGCTTCACAACCCCATTGCAATAATTCTGACCGAAATCCGCATGTCTGAGCCAATGTGGGTTCATTTGATTGCGAATYTGGACACTGAGATGTAGTGGGGTATTGATGAGAGCATTGGACTTCAAGGAGGTCATGTTTTGCTATGGGATGCCTCTAGGGCTCAAGGGAAATGCATTACGACGGATGACGTTGTTGGTGGGGATCTAAGGATGGTTGCATTTATCACTGTAAGTGGCTAACAATTAAAAGTGTTATTGTATGTTATTTGTTATTTTTTTCTTATCATTGGATGTTATTTGTTATTGTATGAACCAACCGAATTATCTTTTTTTTCCGGCAGCATTTAAATGCTTACATGGCTGAGAATAGCCCCCCATCAACCCCTGAACCCTAATTCGAAAGCGGGGGGGTCTACAACAATGATGTAAGGCACGATGGAGTACATGGTAGTTTTATCAAGCAATGTGACCAGATTTTCCGAACACGATAGTCGACAACTGTGGTCTGCTGTGGTCCATTGCCGTTTCGGAGAAAATAAAATTTCCATCTTTTATTGTAATCTATCGTTGTTGTTTGCAAAATCCCAGTTTGTATTAAGTACCTCTAGGAGCTAGCTTTTATCGTGTTGTGTTATTAGTAGTTCTTTAACTAATATGGCCTAGTGTTTTGGCCATATACGTGTGTAGGTTGTTAACCCTATCTTCGTCGATGGAACTTTGTAACTCAATCTATGAACCATGCATGTTTGTGTCTAATTTGTGTTTTGGTAGTTGTTATCATGTTATTGTTGATTACGCACGTGTTTTGACGTGTTTGTATTAACCTAGCTTGTAATRATTCAGCTTTGAATACAATTTAAAAAGGTTCTATGAAGTATTTTAACAACAAATTAAAAGCTAGAAAAAGTTGGACAATCCTCAAATTAGGCACACAATGGATTGCAGCAATGATATCAAATTAGACACACAAAGGTCCATTAAAATCCAAATACAAGTTAGCACAAGGATATTAAAAACGATGTGACAAATACGCATTAATTGCCAATGATTTCATGTGAAATATTTGCATTGATTGCTAATGATTTAATGTGATAGAAATGCATTAATTGGTAATACATTAATTGCTAATGATTGATGAAATCATCCAAATCCAGGAATCATCCATATTTGGTAGCCATTTAATGTGACAGGTATTTGGATTTTAATACAAATGTTAGTTCATATAGGTCAATGTCTTAATGAGCAACTAAACCCAAAACCCAATAGCTTATGCCACTAAGACCTAAAATAAATTCATTTGTATTTACATTTGTATTTACCTACAATAAATAAYTCTCTACAAAGCACCAATCAGCCGACGAACGTAGTTCCTTTCTACATTAAACTCAGACATTATATCCTCGCATACCAGCCACTCACGGTCTTTCATAGATAATCCCTACAATACAGGTATCTCCAACGACTTACGTCTCAAAAAAATTTAAAAAACCAGAAAAGAAGTGAAAAATTATATCTCAGACTAAGGTTGAAAAACTGTACCTGCTCAACAGTACAAGGGATACGGACAATAGACTTCTTCAATGTCTTCAACATCATCACCCCGGATGCCAACCTAAACCAACATGTAGGTCGTTTAGCAKACAATCACATAATGTGTGACGCAAGAATACAAACTCTAGATTGAAGCGCTTGGAAAAAAACAAACCTTGGTACTGGTTCTAAATTGATCACAAAAGTCAAAGGCCACTTCGGTATCACACCGATCTTCCAAGAGGGTACGACGTTGAGTAAAAGGGAGTTGGTCGCACGAACCTGCAAACAACAGTTGGAACAATAATAATAAACCAGGGGAACACTTTAAACTGGCTCGGCTGACAAACTTCTCATATCCATCTCATGTGAAAAATTATCAACACTACGTACTCGTAGATTAAATTGAATTTTCATCTAATGTATGGACACTAACAACTCCTTAGCTCATCTACATTTTGTTAAGAAAAAGGAAAAGACAGAATGAGAAAAAAAGAAGAAGGAAGATGACACATTTTGCTGTTTAGGTAAAGGATGTAAAGGATTAAGGGAAATAGCACAAGGGAGGAGGAGTAAGCGAAATTTATCTTTTTTATTTAGGAAAATTTGTAAGACAAAACCTTTTAATTTTTTAAGTTTTTTAGAAAAGATGGCTGGAGACAAAACTGAATTAAAGAAAGCAATGTAATAAATAAGAAAAGAAGACTATAGCACAGGGGGGCAATCACCAGCTTCTCCGCAGAAACCCTTCGGCTATCCAGAGGAGCCGCTGTAGAGTCCATGAGAATAACCTCC
>SNQN01004001.1:29011-55506 GCA_008642245.1 Bassia scoparia
TTGATGTTTCTATTTTGAGGATTAGAAAAGATATATACTTCATAATAAAAAAATAAAAGTTTCCTAGAACTAGAAAGTGGTCCAATACACTATAATAATGGACATGGTGAATTGCTTTTACTTTATATATATATATATATGCATAAAATACAATGCAAGATATAATTTTTATCACATTTACCTAACAAATTAAAACAGTGTAAGAGTGAGTTAGTTGACATCAAATTAAATCATAAAAATGCCACGCCATTACATTCCTAACTTTCTAAGGCGGTGTTTGGCGGAAGGAATAGAAGAAGGGTGGTAATTAGTAATGATGATGAGAAAATGTGTATGATATGATGATTAAAGTAGGTTTTACCCTAATATTTGTCAAAGCAATAATATGCATGAGATGAAAGTACTATGTAGTAAGTGTTTTTTGATGCAAATCAACTAAGTGCGACTTTCAAAAAGTGCACCAAATTTAAATGGAAAGATGAATGAATGAATGAATTGAAGAAGGTATCTTTAAAAGAGTCAACTACACTTGGATTGCTTTTAATAATATGTTATGTTTTACAATTGTTAGTGGTCACTTGAATATAATGTGTAGTGTTAAAGCTTCATCATCATTTTACCCACATTTCATTATTATGCTTTTCACATTTGGATTTCTTCCCTATCTCATTAAACCAAAAGGGTTGAGGACTTGGGGTTGGCTCATGTGAGAGTCACCCCACTTTCCCCACCATTGGTGTGGGATCGATCCCTCATCCAGCAGCTTGCCGGTTCTCCCATTTCCCCTAGTATTGACTTCTGAGATAGGACCAGTACAGGGTCCACCCGTCCATCCGTCTACCTTCTATGTAAAAAAAAATTAAACCAAAAGGGTTCATAAAGGAAGAAAACCATTTTAATTAATTAAATAGAAGAAGAAAATTCATTATTTTCCTTAATTAATCAAATGGTGGCCCCCTATTTTTATACTATTATATTATTCTATTTAAATTGATTGTCAGCAATTAGAACCAACCATAATTTTAGCAAATCTAGTCATATAGTACTATGCATGTAATTACATTGTTGACTATAATTAGCTAAAATTAAATAAAATTAAAAAAGATTGAATTGATACTTTTCTAAAAAGTAGTGTGTAGAAAACCAAAATTGTTGTCCATTGAATGAGATTAAAGTAGTATGATCCTTCTTAGTAGGATTCACATAAGGTATCTTTAGTAAACATCTAATTCTAAGACAAATAAAATTGATAGCTTACTTGATATTAGTGGTTGATAATATTATACAAACATTTACATCAGATAATTTAGGCTTTGTTCTTTTGGACTARTAAAARCTAAATTGAAGTGAGGTGAGTTGAACATCAGAAAGTTCAAAAGAGGATCGAKGACYGCCTTTCTWTTGTATACGTTATTTCGCTCAAAARCRATTGTAATTYAATTGGTCTATATTAATGTACGTACGTATTATACTGAAAAGTGTTAGATTGTAYGGTGAATGTTGACCATTAGAAACTAATGGCTGACATTAGAAGATGTGTTGCATACATTAGATGTAKTCAATTTGCAAACCCATTTGACTCGATCATCAAATTGTAGTGTGCATGTAGACCCATTTGATCGACCAGTCCACAAAAATATCTGGAAGTGAAGAGTTTGTCGAATTTGTATTGTTATTATTTATTATTATTATTATAGTAAAACAAATCACATTTTGAATAATATGACTCGAATTAGCCCAACAATCCTTGTTCAAAATCTACACCAATTTGACCATTTGTCATGTTTCGATTGTTCTAAACCTAAAATACTGCATAACAAAATAGACCACCCTCCATCGCGCATTTATATAATTATATTATTATATATATATATTATTATATATAACTTATATATATATATTATATATATATATATATATATTATATATAATATTGCTATATTATTTCTGTAGTATTTATCACATCGATATATATAAAACAGCACAAATATACCAAATATTTCTCTGATTTTTGTTATCACTCGTTACATTTCTTTATTATATTGCGGATTTATTCTTATAACTAGTAAGAAAAAACGGAAGAAGTATATATCACAGTCGACATTGGAGCGCAATATTATTGGTTGCTGGAGTATTAACAAGTTTCGCATGTTGCTTGGGATGATTGAACAGCACATTAAACTTTTATAGAAGTACCTAACATAAAAAGCCAAAATGTATAATATACTTTGCATTATAACGTACTAATCATAAGCACTCTCCACCATAGAATTTAATTATTTGAGCACTTCCATTCATTCGCTTTCTAATGTACGTAAACTAATCAATCACATTTTCACATATTTGTATCTTACTGGCTCTATTGCTCTCTGTCGTTTGTTTCACTTCTTCTATTTTTGAGTTTTGCGCGGGCTTATATTAACACTATATATACGCGTATTAAATATGGGGTGATATCTTTTCTAATGTACGCCTTTTAATTGACTCTTTAACGAGCATTATTATCTAAATTTATTATATGGACATTTTAAGATTTTTTTCAGTGTACAATGGATAATGACATTTTTACACAGCACGTTCTCTGTACACACATCGTAATTTTCCGAAATATTCTCTTGACGTAGAGTAGTTATATTTCCGAGTTTTAACACCAGTGTGATTTCGATCGGGATCGATATACAAGTGTTGCACATGATGCCATTTTACACATATGCAATGACTTTATTAATTTTTAAAACTTGGTGACAAAATGAGCATTATGAAGAGCATTGTTTGTCAGTTTTTTTTAGGCTAAATGAGGCGGCTTACAATCAATCAAGTTACAACAGTACATCAGAGATCAGAAATCAGGCTAACAAGAAAATCTCAGATAAAAAAAAGAATTCTGACTGAATTTGTTGATCTTATGTGCAGAATAAAAAGTAGCATGTCAGAAAATTTAGTTTATTTACATGAAAAAGGAGAGGAAATGAGATAAGGAGTAATATATAATGTACAAATGCCCAATCTTTGTTTATTATTAGCAAGTAATAATATATATACTTCATGCACTGCACAAGCTAAGAGTGAAAGATTCAACAGAAAATCGATCAGCTGAGCTTCATCTCTACCCTATATATTCAAAAAGCTACAAGCTGATGCTTCCACTAAATCTTAATTTTCTTACCATCTCCCAATAAATCCTAGTGATGATAAATAAAGTAAAAAAAAAAAAAAACATTAATAAGACCTTAATGAGTTGATTAAATCCTTGTTAAAAAAGGATTTGGATTTGTTTATTGGGGGCGAATCTCCGGGGACATATCTGCAAATATCCCTCTGGTAGATTTATCGGCCTCTCCAATAATAAGAAAAGAACTTAATTTGAGCTTTGATCGACTATGYTTGTTGGCGRTGCAAGTCGTTGGCACCGATGAAGGTGCCGTGGAAACCATAGGGAACCCTGGACGGGAGCTTGACAGTGGCGACCAATTCTAAATCCATGGCATTGACTATCTGTAGCTCCGATTCCCAGTTGATTTCGTCGTGGACGAATGCTAGTATATACCCATCATCTTCTCTCTCGGGATTTCCATCCTTGGGAAGAAACAGGGGTTCTCCGCCGTACTTGTTTTCACCGTACATGAATTTCTTTACTTGTCCATTCTGGAGGTCTACTTTGGCGAATCCGGACACCTTAGGCCAGGGCTCGGCAATGGCCAAATACGCGTACTGAGTCTTCCTGCCTAGTTTGTTCTTGTTCACCATCCCCGCCTCCAGGTTCATTTTATCCGAGCTCGACAGGATTTCCCTCCTGCTGGACTCTCCTGTCCTCCGGTTCAGCCGTATTTCGGACAAAGCGCTCGACAGGTTCTCGTCGCTCTCGTTGAAGATGGAGTCCGCGGGGGTCATGCAGGATCCGATCACTACCACCTCATCGGTTTCGGGCTCCTCCCACGCGTTCCAGAGGTGGAAGCAGAAGCAGTCGGGGACGTCAATCCACTGAATTTCGTCCGAGCTGGTGGCGTACTTGTTCAGAATTCCGAACCTGGCGGTCTTCTCCTTGTCGAACACGACTGGGGACCCACCCCCGATCATCTCCTGCAGCTTGAACACAACCTGAGAGTCCGGGATAATGATGTTGTTCTCGGAAATGGCAAAGTCGTGCACCATTGTTGGCGACTCCAAATTGATCTCGACATCGGGTGACTTGGTCCCGTCGGCATTGAACCTGAAGTACTTCAGGTAKGGCTTCTTGACYACGTCGTAGCTCAAGGCGAACATCTCCCCCGAAACAGGGTCCACTTTGGGGTGTGCGATCATGGTCGACTTCAGTTGGCCGTCAAAGTCGTAACGGCCGACTGTCTTCAAGTCGCCCGAGGGGGTGACCTTCACCTGGTAGGGAAGGTCATCCTCGGACATGGCCAGGAGTCTGTTGTTGAAGTAAACAACTCCGGCGTTCGCCACTCCGATTCCGTTAGTCTGATCAAGCAGTCCAAACAATGCACGAGAGTAGAACAGCATGAGCCTCCCAATGCCGGAGTGTCCGTGGAGCTCGCCGATGGCCTTGGGGAAAATGGGTCGACCCAAGGCCCGCTCTTGGACAAAACGGTTGGTCTCAGTGAACCTGCAAGAGTAGCTCACCGAACCATCCTCCTTGAATTGGACTGCATGAATCATACCGTCACCGTCAAAGAAGTGGTGGCCCGCAACGGGCTCGTAGAGCGGGTTGGCCCCGTTCCGGACGTAGACTCCCCGGATACAGTCGGGGATCGCCCCGGTAACGGGGAGGTTCCGCTGGACGGGCTGCTCSGGTACGGGGGCGAAATTCCCGGAGATTTGTACCCGGGGGTCGGAGGTCTTGGGGAGGTCGTGCGCGCTCTCGGACGAGTTCAAGGCCTTCTCYACCATGTCGAGAGCGGTGGCAATAGTCCTCTGGAAGGGGTTCCATTGAGGAGGGTGTGAAGTCTTGGTGGTAAAAGGAGTAGTGGTAGTTTTGTTAGTTTTTTCCTTGGGAAGAGTGGTGAGCTTCTTAGTAGTTGGGGTTGTTTTGGGTTGTTGAGGTGAAGAAGAAGGAGACTTCTTCTTATTAGGAGAGTCTAGTATTGGCAATTGGAGAGAGGATTTGATGTTTTTGTGGTGCCCCAAATTCATGAATTGGGATGCAGACTTATTATCTTGATGTAATAACCAACTACTATTACTATTACTACTTGTTGTAGCTGCCATACTCAACCTCATTTTAATCGATTTCTCTTCTTTATTCTTCTTCTTTGTTTTAGGTAGTGTTTGTTTGAGAAATAAGAGATGAGAGAGAAACAAGAGATGAGAGAGAGGAGCGAGGATGATTTGTATGATGAATTGGGGATACAAGCAAAGAGAGAGAAGGGCATATATATAGGGGGATTAAAGAAAGTGGGGGGAATGATAGGGCCCCATTTCAAGGCATGTAAGGGATCACCACGTGTTACTTCTTTGCAACAATTTTACAACCAAACTCATCATATCATATATTCATATAATCATAATAAACATTTTCCATCACCACCTTTCATACTTAGATCAACTCTACATTGCCCCTTTGGGGGCCTATGTCTCATTGGATTTTGACACGAATACACTTCCTACTTTTTTTTTCTTTTTCTTTTTTTTTTATAAAAAATCAATTATTCCCGCTCTCATTGGTCGTTGATCTCTTCAACATATTTACGGTGCTTATTGAATAACATAAGTTCGGACAAAATAATTAAGTTCACATGTACGAATACGAATAAGTGGAAAAGAACAGACCCTGATAAAAGATAATCTCGATGATGTGACGTAATAGTAGTAGACTGGTAGTAGCTTAGGAAGACTGTGTGTTGTATAATGTATGGGACTAGTTTAGTTAGAAGTATGATTTGGGGGTGAGCAGTATGGAGTGAGGATAATAATAAAATTATTGAAACAGTTTCCTTAGTTTACGCGGAATTATTAGTCAAGTGTTAGTTTGCTTAACATGATGATCATAATTAATAACATATGGTTTGCCATAAATGATGGAATTGCGATGCACTTTTTGGTATTGTTATTCATGATACTTGTATTACTTAGTGAGTAGGTTTAATTTAGTGAAGTTCTAGATTTCCACTCAAGTTAACGACATCAGCTCTCATCTTTCTTCTGCTTCATGAAGAAGGGGTTTGGAGCATGACTCCAACTCTATCTTTAATCATTGAAATTAGGAATTCGATCCTCACTAATTCCCGTCCCCCATTGTAAATAATTCTGTTTTTGTGAATCATTAACAACAAAAGAAATAATCTTTCTTCTGCTTCACATGACTATGTTATTAATTATTATTATTATTGAGAATTTAAGTGCCCGGCTTGTTAGCACTACTATAAGTTGTAGCCTAAGTTAGGCTCGTCTCAAATAGGGATCTTTTCATGACTAATGACAAACTGAGAATATTAATTTAAAAGAAAAAAAGGAGATCTGATTTCCAATTAGGTATAACCGAATCAGTAGATTCTTCTCCTTTTCTTAAAGGAAATGGGCGATCCATTCCTAAATCGGTGGTTGATAATGTATTGAAGAGGGAAATAAGAAGAGGATTTTTAAATTTTTATTTTAATGTAATTAGGTGTTCAAAATTTAGGATATGAATGGGTGGAAAAGAATTGGAGAGGATAAATCGTGTATAGATATCAACCTAATTAAGATTTTAACCGACTATCCAAAGGAAATCCACAATATAACATATTTGTAATTATGTTACTTGTAGTTCTAATGCTACACCTATTTGAGAATTGTGATATGTAAAATTAATATGTTGCTCTATGTTTATTTATAAGGGTTATCATCATTGTCTAATTTTGATAGTCAAAAATCCTAATATAGTTGGACTTAAATGTACTTAATAAGTAATATATAGCGAACCACAACAAAGAGTGTTTATTATTAAACTTAAACAATTAAGTTTAGCTACGCAATATTTCTTCTATTAGAGAGGAGGTTGCAATTAACAACTAGCTCATAGTCGAAATTTCAATAATGTAGATAAGTGTTGAGTTTTTGCCAAAAATGATGTTAATCAAAGTTTTTACATGAAAGCCAAAAAAAACAATGAAATCCGAATTACACCATATTCAATTAGTGAGTTAATACATTATTCCTCAATCAATGGTAAAAGTCAAAAAATTTAGCAAAAACTGTATTACAAAACTCATACTACATACAACTTAATTAACTCCTTTCATGATGTGAAGGTCTATTGTTTTCAACTTATTTTTATGTAATTTTTTCCCATATCCCTTGAGTTTTAGTCTATTAACCTGTATATTTTGTATTTTTAGAGATGCCGACGGTACCATAAGTTAGAACTATTAGCCAAAATGTCCTTACTATAACAGAAAACTTAATACCGTTAGTTCTAATCCTTTTTAATAGTAAGGACATTTTGGATAATTATTCTAACCTCAAAGTACCTTCGGCATTTCCAAAACACAGAGGTAATGGTTAATAGGTCAAAACTTGGGAGTATATGAGAAAAAATCCCTATTTTATTTAATTTATTAGTATCAAATTGGACTTTTCTAAACATATTTAACCGATTATTTTACGAGAGTGAAAAACATAAGTAATGTTCTTTTTTATTTATGTTTAATTATCTAAATTTATTTTTGTCGAAAGTTGGTGATGAACAGAAGAGACTCATGATCTAACTCAGGAGTAGTAAGGTATATACCTAAAACTTTTTGTCGAAAGTTAGGCGAAGTCTTTTTTTTTTTTTTTACACGGTAACATAAGCGGGTGAAATCCTACACAACTCTATCTCAGAATTGTGCAATGGGGGCCAAGGGTGAAGCTCGAATCCTGGGCAATGCCTGGAAAGATGGTAACTTAATAAGTGCTAAACCCACATCCTCTAGGTGAAGCCTGATGACCTAAGTAACGAATAGTGATTTCGGCACTCCTCAAATTAAATCCTGTATTCCATTTTAGCGACCGCAAAACGATCGCTAAAACGGAGTCGATTTACCATTGGAGTGCGAAAATTATACTTCCTAAGTAACTCCTAGTTAGTAAGATTATTACCTATTACTTTCAAAACGCCTAAGATCCAATCAATTGTGAGTAAATATATTTCAGTAAATATATCCCAAGAAATCGGTAAGAAACTTCCATAATCAATCAAAAAAGGAAAATTATTCACGGTGATTTGATAGCCTAGTTTACGAAAGAGTGATAAAGAAGAAGAGATTTTAAAGAAAATGACATGATTTGTCTATTACAAAGCGAATTAATTGTCAATTCAAAAATATTTTTATTGTTTATTTATGATATGGCATGCATGATGTATAGTTTTTGAAATGGGAATGATGTTACCATCATATATATTATGTGCATATTTTTTTTAACAAGTAATTGAGATGTAAGCTTATTTAAATTATCCTTTATAAATCATGTATATACTAATTAAGTAGCATGAATTCTGTTACTTATGTTTTACTCCATATAATTTTTTTATAAAGTAAAGAAAAGTGAAAATTAGGACATCTTTACAACCGAAGGGGAACTTCTAATTTATTTGTTACAAGGATAAGTGAAAAGACAGCTATTAATATAAAGAGATAGAGATAGAAATAGGTGACAGAATATACTTTGCGTTAGCTATTCAACTAACTGTTTTATTGGCTATTCTAAAATTATCAAAAAGGATGAATGTCGTCCACGAATTTTGTTATTGTATATTTGTAGTGCACCAATATAGATATAAGTAAAAAAGAAAAACGTATAAGATATATATACAACTAATAACTTTTTGAACGTGATGTGAACCAATGGGTGAATCTCTACTATACATTGGAGGATTTGGCAATTGGCACAATGCGTGTGTTTACTCATGCGCTAATATAATGCTAAAAGCATGATGCAATCCATGATGCTGTACTTCTAATTTCACCCTCTTTAATTTGTAATGGTGTGCATAAACTAAATATTATTAGTGGATAACATAATAAACATTTAAGACGTTTTTCTCATCTTATTAATATGACAAACCTTAAGTAATTAAAGTTCTACCGTCCTTTTTTCTAAAAATTTTCCTACTTTATTCATTTGGTTTGGTTAAAAGCGAAAAAAAAAATTTTATCGTCAATTTGGCTTGGTTGATGTTCGATTTATATTAATTATCCAAATCAGTCCCTCTTTCATTATTTGCAACATTTCTTTTTTCATATTATGAGAATTGATTTACCATCAAAATCTTTAATTGCACTTGCTTAATTAAACATATAAAAGGTTGAAACTGAAAATTTTATGTTCCGTGTTATAATATTAACGAATCTAAAAATATCTCACTAATAATTTTTTAACACAAATCATTTCGAATCTATACATGGTGCTGCAGAGCAGGGTGTGTAAAGCGTCAATGCGTAGTTCCCATTGCAAATTAAAAAGGGCTGAATTTTAATTTTGATGTTAATCAGTATAAAATGTTTATTCTTTTCCATTGCCTTTAAAGAACTAAAATATAATATTTTAATATAATGACTGATTTGTCATGTTGTTTTAGAAGAAGACCCTTTCATTCAACACAACCTCCACTCTATAGTCTATACTCTATAATAAACTCCGTATTTCACTTACTTCTAAAATAAAACATCAGGTGAGAACTAATTTTCCAATGATAACAAAAGAAAATCTTAATAGAACGGCGTTAAAATAATCAAACGAACCCGGCTATAAAGAAAATGATTGAGGACGTTAACCACGCAAATGCACCGCACTCCGCGTTAAACTCTTATTAATAGCCATGCTCATTATTGTCGGACACGTATTATTATTATACTAAACCTTTGTAGTCAGTAAGTGGTCAACCCTACTTCTAAAGTCTCATTGTCTCAAGATAAACATTAAAATAATAAAATAAAAATCAATAATAATATATAATTAATAAAAATAAAAGTTAAATGAAATGCCACACGCTTGCCTTATTTCGTTACACGTACACATTAAACATATGTTTGATTAAGGATTTAAAGGTCTACCTTAGCTTATTACTTCTCTTTTCTTGGAATGGTAATTTCTTTCTCACTTCACTTTTCATTTCCATATTAATTTACTATAACAAATTATCATTTTGTATATATATTATGTGAACATATACAAAGTTAAAATTACACTCATTTTACTATATTTTAGTCTAAAGTTTAACAAAGAGTTAGAAATATAGTAACAACATAATGGTGGGTCGAAATGGGAAGAACTACATTTCAATTATACATTTGTTAACTAGTAGTATCAGCATAATCTTTTGAAATAAGGAAAAACAAATGCGCCATTGGTCTTCTCGCTTTTGCTTACAAAGTTTGTATTTTTATTTTTCATAATTTTGGGATGTTTAGCAAGCAGTACATTATAATATTTCCACATGAGCTTTTCCGTTTTCGCACATTATTACTACAACATATGAAATGCATACATTGTATGTGTTGGATGCCCTGTGTCTAGGCTTTTAACTTAATCCTATCCTAGATTTATTGTAGATAAAAGAATCAAGAAGTTACTTAACAATTGAAGCGGGTCCTTTATTTTAATTGTTATTTTTACAAAGAAATATTTCAGTAAGCAGTGTTGAATCAATTAAATAATAAGTATGAAGAATTTACGGAAGATACTAAATTGAAAGTCAAATCATCGAAAGGTCATTAGTGTAAGGAGGCATCTATACAATTATGTGCTCCATTTCATCAATTTCAATTCGTTTGTTATAAACGATGTAACAAACTAACCAATTAAAAAAAGATCGATATTGTACATTAAACTAAAACGAGACCATAATGATCTATATATGACAAATTAAATAGTTAGGGTTATAAGCCATAAAAATAGATACTAATGTCATCATATTTTTTTCTATTCCGTTCAATATTGAATTCATAACAATAGGTAAACAATAGAGTTTCGCTACTATTTAATCTTAATTTAATTTTGTCACGGAACCTAGCTTTAATTATTAAAACAAATTAAAGTAAATTACTAAATTAGAAGTGAAGTCTAATTAATATATCATACTTCCAATTAAAGAAGCATTTGGTAAGTTGCATGCATGGTCATTGTTGTTCTCTATTGTGTGGCTCATGCAAACTCGAAAGGTGTATATATATATATATATATTATATCTAAATCATGTAGGTTCGAATGCAAGTATATATGTTGTCATTATCATATTGCAAAAGCCGATACTTGGCACATGAAAATATGCCATACATTAACATTTTGCAGTATATTATTACTTTATTGTTTATTATTTTTGCACAGGTTGCCCTTTGTCTTCTGGCAAATCTTTACTAGAATCTACTAAGATTTGATTCTCACTAAAACACAAATTATATAATGCACTTCTTACAATAATGTTCGTTACATTTCTTATGCTTGTAATATCATATTCTAACAAATTTATCATTACTTTAATTTTTAGGTGAAATCTCGCTAACGGGGGCCCAGACTAGAAGTATATGTTTGGAGAATTCGCGGAAGGTTTATTTATTTAAATTATCATTTGTAGGTAAATGGCAGTTAATAATTATGTAGTTTATATGTAAGAGTAGGTGAAGATCACTTTATTTATCTAATGACCGGCGAGGGTGGCGATGGTGCTAACTTTTGTGTTTGTGTAGGCAAGGTAGGAGATATAACTGCAAATTAGTGACCGAACCAAGGTGAGTAAAGGGAGATATCTTTTTGTCTCTCTTTTTAGGAGGCTGCTGTCACGATGATTTTTGGAAAGTCTTGATTTGGTGAACACATATAACACTATGCATTTCTATTATGTCTTTAATTATATCTTGAGCAGCTTCCAGCAAACTTGAGTGAGTCGTTGTATGCCAATCATCGATAAGTTGTAGGATAATTCTAAGATTTATTAGTATTATTATATGGTAGCTCCGTTCTGACTGAATTTTCGAGGAATAGATATGAAAAACTCTTCCATTTCAAATCACATATTAAAAGATTATATGTAACAGCCAATTAGAAATTAGAGTATTCTTTGTTTTAATTAGTTTTCTGGAATTACAGAACTACCAAAAAAGTATGTGCTCTATAATTAGTCGGATTTGCCAAGTTTAATTCGATTAAGCTATTAGTGTAAAATGTATGAAAACATATTTCCATCGTCAGAGAATAATTCATTACATTTTGAAATTTCTCATGTGATAAGCAGATCAGGTGCGAAAATAAGTATAAAAGAGGATGATATGTGTACGGCCGATTGTTGAATAATATCGAAGCACGTAGTGCAATGGTTACATAAGAGTGTTTGCCTATTCTATCAAAATATTGAGAATAGCAGCGTATAGTGTGCTTGCTCTAAACTCCTAGATCTACATATATTGAGTAGACTTATTATAAGTAGAGAGAGTATAATGATTTATAGAGTATACTATAGATAAGTATATATGATAGTATATATATAGATAATCGATGATATATTAAATATATATTTTTAATATTTTGTTATTAATAGTATATTATATATAATATATGATTATTTATTATTTATTATAATACTGCATAGTATTGTAGTAGTCTAGTTGTTGGCTGTAGGATTGATTTGGACAGTGGAAATAGTGTGTGCAAAGAAAGGAAGCAATGATGCATGAGAAATTGAGGAATGGATGAATCAAAGTGGTGAAAAATAATTTGTCTTATTCTGATTCGGGAATGTAGTAAGACCGTTTAGCAACTCCAGAAATGTAAAGCAAAATATGTGATTTCAGAGTATAAACAAATGACACAATATCATAAGAATGATTGCAATTATTATAGTTATGTTATCAAAGTATAGCTTGCTATACACAGTGATGCGTAATCCGCTTGTTTATAGTTCTACATCAGTGGGTAGTTGCTAACTTGTGCATACCAACTGTATAGGATGCCAACTAACCATGGAAATCACATGAACGTACGATATCAGTTCAAGTCGGAACACATTTTTTTTTTCAATTATTGTTCTGGTACTGGAGATGGTGACAATCAGATTCATAATAATTTTACTATGACATATATTTTAAAAATATAAGTTTCACTTCATCTAACTGTTCTATTAAGCTACTAGTGATGCATGTGTTATGTTGAATTCAGCGTGATTTTATGAATTATTTAACGTGCTACTATTATTTCTCCTAAAGTTCATTTTATGAAACACTTTAGCACATCGGAATGTCAGAATAATAAATTAGTCAAAAAATAGTGCCTAGATAGAGTTCATGTAAAAAAAAAAAAAAAAAGAAATAAAATCAAACACAAAATGTTGTGAGTAAGGTTACTATTCAATTAATTGTGTACTTTCAATCAATAAATCAATAGCGATATTAGTCTGCTTAAGTTGGAATTTGCGACTTAATTAGTAAAAATATAGAAAGATTACCGATAAACGGATAATTCTGAATAGACATTATTTTGTATGAGATATATAATAGTCACAATTTGAGTAAGAAAGCCAAATAAAGCACGGAGTAGTTTTATTATACTCATTAATGAGATGTGCACTAAAAGTGTATAATAAACCGGGAAGCCGGCTCTAAAAGTAAAATTACCGGTTGGTTCTTTATTAAGGCCTATCTGCTTCGTTATTTTTTCGTAATTGTAACGCAAAATAAGAGATTAAAGTTAAAAGTATTTGAAATCTAGGGCAAGGACGGAGTCAACTAATGGATGTACAGATATTAGATTCAGCCCTACTTTTATGCTAGATTCCTGATCTCTTTGATATACGTTAAGTCAATGCTGAATCGCTACTTAAAGAGTTAGGAAACCCTGGCAATTTTGATATTTTGGTTCAGCCATTTTCATTTTGGTGGAATTTGTAGGGACCCTACAAAAGAAAAATTCAAGAGAGAAGTTAGAATCTCTTGTATATTTTTGGTCACTTGTGAAGTTAAGTAAAACAATTATAGTTGATAATGTTACTGGTTAGATACCTAATGCATGATCAAAGTGACTAAGTGTTTTGTAAAAACATGTAGGTTTTGTCTTTGGCGTATACAAGTAATAGTCTGTTGCAAAGATGGCGTGTAACTTAATACTGCGTAATGGGTGCTTAGTAAAGGAGGTGAACTAAGAAGTGAGTGAAATATGTAGATTATAAACACAAAATATGAAAAACTAGTGAAAGATGTTTAATGGAAGAAATCATAATTTGATCTAAAAATCATGGATTATTCAAGGAGGTAAAGGTTTACAGCCAAATCTTTAGTAAATATTAGTAATAGTAAATGTTTTAGGTGAGACCAATTCAAAGAAAGGATTAGTTATTTCATCAAAATAGAGATAACACAATATAATTTTTTTTAATGGCGAAGTAGTTCTTAGGCTGTACCATGGGCTAGGCTGTGCGTTCCTAAAGTGATGTGACGATACGGTATGCCTTTGATCATAGTTATTTAGGTGTCGCGTTAATTTAGTGATTAGATTGAAGAACTTTAAATAATTATAATAGTAGAGTACGAGATTAAGTGACATCCTTAGAAATTTTTACTGCAGAATGATGAACATTTTTAAGAAGGTAATACGGTTTTGGTGCGGTATTAATTATCTGTGGGGGGGGAAGAGATTATAAAAAAAGCCAAAAAGAAGAGAAAGGTGTTGATATGTTATTGGGGTAATATTTTTTTATTAATCAAAGTGTAAGTGGGAGAAGGGTAGGGTGTGATAGGAATGAGAGTGGAAAGATGTGCCAAAGGGTATGGTGATAAAGAGGTACAACTATGTTAAAATTTGTTACTATGTCATGTCAAAGCAAAGCGATAAGCCTGTCCTTTGATAGTAGTAAGTTAATAGGTTTAATTTGCGGAATTATAATATGGGGATATGAAGGTGGAAAATGAAATACTTTATATAGGACTGTAATAATTTTATTTTTAGAGTATGATTTGTAATAAGACTTTAGGACGCAACGGCGTGGTAAGGGAGATTCAATTTTTGATTTTTGTTTTTTTTTTTTTTGGTTATGTGAAATGGAAGAATGGTGGTAGATTGGTTCGCCTTAAGTCGATTGCTAAGAATGAGTTAGTAACATGAGAGGGCGTATTAAATTTATTTAGGTGATGGGTTGATGTTTACTCGGACTTGAGAATCAACTTCTACGTAAAGTATGTTAGAGATAATATTTTCGAGTCATAAAACAATGGATGCGTGTACGAGAATAACTGTGAGTACATCTTTTCAATCATTACAAATGAGAGGTAGAAATCTGAAAATTTAAACTGATTATCGACATGATTCTATAAAACTTGAAAGTTGGAACAATCTCTATTATATAAAGTCAAGGGAGGACATGGTGTTCCTTTAAGAATTGTCATATTTACCCTTCACTTAAAAAGACAATAATTTACTTAATTTTAATGTTTTTAATCCTTTCCTAATTTACAATATGTGCAACAAGGAAGGTTTAACYCACCTATATGTAAAAGGAAATTTATGCTTAAATTTATAAAATTTATAATAGAGATTGGTAATTAATTAAGGTTCATACTTAAATTACATAAACTTGCTAACACACGCATCGCGTGCAATAAAGAACTAYTCAAATTATAAACGAGGTGCAACAATAAGTACGTAGTACACAATTTCATTGGAACAAGTCACACCACCAAGTCTTATCTATAATCAATTTAACCAATTAAAATAAATGACTCACATCCCATGCATGCAACTATGCAAGCATTTTTATTTTTTATTTTTTGATAAAGAGACAATGAAGTATGTACTATCTACTAAGCTAGCTTATTAGCATGAAGACAACATATATTTGACTAGAATTCCTTAAAGTGATCATACGCGGTTAGTTAAGTACTTAAGTTACTAGTGCCCTATATTAGGCCACGTTTTAGTATACTTGGATGATAAGCAAACATAGCCCTAGATTATATATCCTAGCTAATTCGTAATCAATTGATTGTTGGTGCAGTGGTGATTGAGACTGCATTTGGTAAGGAGAACACGTGTTTAATCCCTAGTAACAACAATTGGGAGGGGACTGGAACATAACCCCCCAGAACTCAGTCCGGAATCCGAATTAGCCCAAAGGATGGATCGGATGGATACACCAAAAAATTATCCTAATTCGGCCACTTACAATTAGATAATACATTTTATTACCAATTAATTGTTGGTGTAATAGTGATTGGGACTACACTTGGCAGGGAGAATCTGTGTTCGATCCATCGCAACAACAATTGGCTGGAAGGGGACTAAAAAAAACCTAACCACCTAAAACTGATCCTCGAATTCGGATTATCCAAAGGGTGAACCAGATGGTAAAAAAAAGGATAATACATTTTATTATGATTGTGCCTAATTAATAAGGGTGTTACATACAAATTCATATATAATTATATATATTGATATAATGAGTGAATTGAATTTTGGCCTCCACTAATTAATAAAGTGAGTGAGATGAGGTTCTAATCCAATGAAGCTGTCCTTCTCAATCTCAAAGAGTGGTTAGAGATAGAATTCTAAGAAAACCTTTAACTTTCGGTTTACATAAAGATTTGGCAATAAAAGTTATTTTGGACCCCATTATATTTATATTTATATTTCTTTTTGTTAGTTAGTTTGTATTATAGTCTAGGTTAAATGAAAACGGTTTGAGACCTTTTATTTTCATGCAACGAACTTATATATAATGCATTCTATGTTTATTTATTATAATTACTTTATAATGTGTTGCTAACATTGCTTGTGTATTTCTTAGATTTCATGAATTCACACTTAATTGTAAAACTCTGTATATCATAGGAATATTCTTTTAGACAAGACAAGATAACGAACCTTTTATATATATATATATATATTATATTATTATATGATATCCATCTTTCAATAATATATAATAGAAGAAATAATCTATTAAATTATCTTTTTGGGACCTTGCCTAATCTTGTTTTCTACATGATTTGGCACAAAGTTAATCTATCTTTTTGGGACTAGCTTGACTAATAACGATACATAAAATCATTGACTTAATTAATCTAGTCAAGAACTCATATCATATTCATGCAAGTTAATAATAATTAGATANAAAATTTAGCAAAAACTGTATTTACAAAACTCATACTACTCCATACAACTTAATTAACTCCTTTCATGATGTAAGGTCTATTGTTTTCAACTTATTTTTATGTAATTTTTTCCCATATACCRTTGAYTTTTAGTCTATTAACCTGTATARCTTTGTATTTTTAGAGATGCCGACGGTACCCATAAGGTTAGAACTATTAGCCAAAATGTCCTTACTATAACAGAAAACTTAATACCGTTAGTTCTAATCCTTTTTAATAGTAAGGACATTTTGGATAATTATTCTAACCTCAAAGGTACCTTCGGCATTTCCAAAACACAGAGGTAATGGGTTAATAGGTCAAAACTTGGGAGTATATGAGAAAAAATCCCTATTTTTATTTAATTTATTAGTATCAAATTGGACTTTTCTAAACATATTTTAACCGATTATTTTACGAGAGTGAAAAACATAAGTATGTTCTTTTTTTATTTATGTTTAATTATCTAAATTTATTTTTGTCGAAAGTTAGGTGATGAACAGAAGAGACTCATGATCTAACTCCGGAGTAGTAAGATTATTACCTAAACTTATTTTGTCGAAAGTTAGGTGAAGTCTATTTTTTTTTTTACACGGTAACATAAACGGGTGAAATCCTACACAACTCCTATCTCAAGAATTGTACAATGGGGGCCAGGGGTGAAGCTCGAATCCTGGGCAATGCTTGGAAAGATGGGTAACTTACCACCAAGTAGCTAATTAAACCCACATCCTCTAGGTGAAGCCTGATGACCTAAGTAACGAATAGTGATTTCTGCACTCCTCAAATTAAATTCGTATTTCATTTTAGCGACCGCCAAAACGGTCGCTAAAACGGAGTGCGAATTTACCATTGGAGTGCGGAAATTACTACTCCTAAGTAACTCCTAGTTAGTAAGATTATTACCTATCTTATCCCAAAACGCCCTAAGATCCAATCAATTGTGAGTAAATATATTTCAGTAAATAATCCCAAGAAATCGGTAAGAAACTTCCATAATCAATCAAAAAAAGGAAAAWTATTCACGTGGATTTGTAGCCTAGTTTACGAAGAAGATGATAAAGAAAGAGACAGCCTCTCTTTTACAAGAAAATGACATGATTTGTCTATTACAAAGCAATATCATTGGTCCAATTCAAAAATATTTTTATTGTTTATTTATGATATGGCATGCATGATGTATAGTTTTTGAAATGGGAATGATGTTACCATCATATATATATCGTGCATATTAATTTTTAACCAAGTAATTGAGATGTAAGCTTATTTAAATTATCCTTTATAAATCATGTATACTAATTAAGTAGCATGAATTCTGTTACTTATGTAGATGTGTATAAGAGACAGCTTATGAGCAGACCCAATAAAAAGGCTTTGCATTGCGACCAATCGTGATTAACTGTTAATCATAAGCTCACGGAATAATTAATGCTTGATTGAATTGCTTTTAATTAATTAACATGAAGTCCACCATATTTAATTTATACGAGGTAATAATAATACAACAAATTGCTCACAACTTGAATTTTAATAGTAATAAAAATYCATGCAAAAAACAAAAAGAATGCAAAATATTCTCCTGACAACAATAAGCTTATAATTTATAAATAAGTTTAATTGACAAGAGGGTCCAAACTAGAGACTACTTTCACACTTTTAAAAGGATAATAAAGTATTCAACAAATTAAATTAAATGTTATTATACTATACAAATCGCAACAAAACATTGTTCACATTAGTAAACGACTAACTTTCGTTCATGACATTATTACTTTAGTTTTGGTTATTTATTTTTTTGCTCTTTAAATTTGAAATCAATTAAAGGCTTTAAAGCTAGTCTGTCTATACTATGTCGTGTGTGACTCAACAATATAACATGCACATTCTTAACTTTTGTGGAATATGCGTGCTTAACCTACCAACCTACGTATGTTTTGACTCCTACGTATGTTTAAAAGGGAGAAAAGCGAGAATGTTTATTTAGACCAGTAAAATTAAAATTAGTACACGTGTTAAAATATCCATAAATATATAACTCTAAATTATTGTTATATCACTGTATGTTAAAAATGGTATGACATTGACATAAACTAATTCGAGATCAGATATCGTAATTAATTTAGTGAATTCATAACCATAATAAATGAAATCATTATCTCAATTCAAATTAAGTTATTAGGGTTTATCTTTCAGCAGATTAAACCTTGATAGTTAAAACTAAATACTTTTATTAAATCAAAATAAAAAAGATATTTAGAATACGCCTTTTGAAAAGATGATTACTTGTAATAATCAAAGGAGGTCCACCTACTTTAGATTAGGATAAATCATAGAGAGGGACACCATGTTGTGTTACATTACAACAAAARGAGATAGGTAGGATTTATTGTTCACATTATATTTTTAGAACATTATTATAATGATAATATATACTTTTWTACATGATTATAATATCCATAAAATTRAATATATGGTCCAAATATACAAAAGAATAAGAGTAAGGAAGCACATGGAAACATAACATCAGGCAAAGCGCAATAACATGCAATGCATGATTTCCATAAATACATACAAAACCTCATCATAATGTATGACATATATGTATGTATCATGTATGAATCAAAAGACTAAATATATACCATTTATATAAAAATGTAACTTTCATATATACAAGACAATACAACGAATAAGATGATGATGATGATGATGAGCAATACTACATTATGTTAGTGTATGCAATGTTCATGTCATGTGTTGCGCAGCTTCAGATAAGATGTGTCGGCTTGCTTGTCAGTGAGACAGTGATCCATTTTTGTGTTATGTCATTGTTCTTCTTGTCTAACACTTGTTATTAATTAGCTAGTGTCCTAGTGATGGAAGAATGGAACACTCTTCGACTATCTCATTCATTCTAATGTTCTTATATCATGCTAATTATATACTATATATCAAACATTTTGAATGTACGTATGTACAACTTGACTTGTATGTAGTTTAGCCGGAAACAATTAACGTTACACATATTTTTCGTAGCAGAGGAATGAGGGTGCACATTAACGAAAAATATATACTTTGTATATACAAGTTATATGTGGAGGAAGGGATAACCGAAATATTATATATGTTCACATGTCCTCATTCTTAAACATTTAGATACTGAATGAACGTTGTAGAGTAGTCCGATTTGTGATTTGTGAACTTGACCTAGCAAACTGTCTAGTGTCTACTCATGTCACACAATGTAGAGTCATGTGTGAGCATATTGCAAGTTATTGAAGGGTTTTAATAAGTAATGGGCCATTGTTTTATTGTTCCCCAAATAACATTTGATGTTTTTCCTTTGTCCCATGACACAATATCACAAACTTTAGGACAATCATCGCGCTGTATACACTAATAATATACAAGTCACATGTCTAACTTCACACGTCATAACAAAAATTCAAATAATATACATCATAAATAAATGACACTAAATTAAGCAATTACATTTACTAGTCCGATATTAGAAAGCATCAAAATAAATGAATTGAAGATTTATATAACCTTGATTAATTATTTATTTATTTTTTACACTAACAATGAAAATTAGTCATAGATCGAAATAAGCCTTGTCAACACCCGAAAATAACGCTAATAATATATGTTTCAGTCTCACACAAAGTAACGTGACAGAACATATTTTTTATTCCTCGCAAAATAATACATAATTACTATAAGGATTTTTATCTAAACAAATTTCCAATGTTATATGAAAATGGGACTTGAAAAAGTTAATCTTAAAAATTGGGCCTACATTGAGGTGTATAAAAGACTCAAATACTTGTCTTTGTATAATGAGTTGTATAAGTTGGTGTTGAATAATGTTAAAGATCTGCACTAGGTCCCACTACTAGTTCTCAAGGCCTCAAGGTATTATTTTAATTCACTCTATAAACGTTCTAAGGTTCCCGTTCTTGAGTTAAATTTAGAACTGAATTTAAAATTGACTGAATAAGATAAAGTAAGTTGAATGGAATTGAAGTGGGATGGTAGGTGATGTCAACTGAACTGAAGTGTAACTGCAATGAGCTAAACTGAAGTAATAGGAGTTAAGTTTAAGTACGTAGTTGAAATTGATGAGGCTAGGCGAATCAACAGTTGACAAAACGGAAATTGAAATGGACTGAAAGACTTGAAGTGAGTACTGATACGTAAAATAAGCCAAAAACACCCCAAATAATTCTTACCTTATCGAATTAAAAAATCTCTACTCTCTCGTCCCAAGTGGATTGCAAATTTCAATTTTTTTTTTTTGAAATGTGGCTCCAAATAGATTACAATCATTGCTATTATTCTTAATATTATGGTTTTGAATTTTTTCTTACCTCTTTTTTCCTCTCACTATAACATCAAAAGCACAACTTAATCGGATTCCCTGGAAGGTTCTGAAACACACATAGTGGTAGGTAGCGTAAAATTGCATGGTAATGGATAACGTGAGGGAGTGATCGATATAAGGTGTCAAGTCATTTCTTTGATATTATCTCATATTCAAGAGAAATAATTGAGATCAAAAATACATATTCATCAGGAAAAAAACACGCTTGAGATCTTCAACAAGTTTGTCAGAATTGAACATCTTTTACGTGGCCAAAAAACTCAAAAAGATTGTGCATAATAATGAATTGCAGTTGTCTGAATTGGCATAATAGTTGGAATAACGAATAACTTCCCCAGTTGACACAATCATACCAAATTCAATCATACTTCACATTTCATAACTATTAACATCATTCATACCACATATTTATTATTATTATATATTATTATTATATTATTATTATTATTATTATTATTATATATTATTCTTATTATTATTATTATTATTATTATTATTATATTATTTATTAGTTATTATTAATTATTATTAATTGTTATTATATTGTATTTGTTGTGTTGTTCTTGTGAATGGAACCAAATACAAAAGGGCCGGGCGAGTGTTCAGTTGTCTAGCTATAGACTCCTCGGATTATATGTGAAATAATATGGCATGAACGTTTGCATTCCAGACATGATGAACATTTTAATTGTGAGGTATATGAACATGATGTATTTAAAGATGAGTATTTTCCCGAAACATAGGGAGAACGGTGGACCCTGACATGCAACTAGAAATCTATGCGATAAAAAGTTGAAAGACAAATAGTCCATTTCTTAACTTTATATTGACTCACAAAATTGTATAAGTATGGATCAAAGAGGTACGAGTATGACGAAAATGTTGTAACTGCTGATCGATGCTCCTCAAAGCCTTTACTTTTTACTAGATTTAAACTAAGAAAATATAAACTAATCATCTCTAACACCTTTATTTCACTATTAGAGATGTGATAAAATTAATTATCGGTCGATATACTTTAATTTTGTTGATGAGTGTTTAAACTAATATTGCATTTAAATTTGTTGTCTTTCGATCCGAACTGTAATAATCCGAGTTATGCCATCAATTGTGTTGTAATCGGACCACGTCTTAGATTGTGGTTCTGTCACCTGAAAGTGTGGGAGTGTTAAATCCATTTTACAAGGATACCCACATCCAATACAAGCACGATGCATGTATGAAGATTGTCATGCATAGTAACGTGGCTAATTGCAAGCTAAGTCCAGTATCAGAAGGATGTATGCATTTAAAGGAATAATGTTACTCACGTGCAAAGAAAGGATTTTATTAACTCCCGATTGCAACGATACCCAAATAATCTCAAACTCATGCACAATTTCTTACTCCATGTTATTTATTAGCTTTATGATTGAGTTTGGACTATAATAAAGTGATTACATACTTCCTAAGTTTCAGACACAGAACATTAATTTTTTGATTATCATATATATACACACACAATATACGTATCAGTCAATGATCCGCTAACCATCTCAACCAATTAGTTAGTTAAACTTTTTGTTCAAGGCGCAGAAATGATATGTTATTGATAGATAACGTTCTTTTTTTTGGTATCTCTGAGCGTCACATATATATATATAATTTCTATACAATTATATTACTCTTCACATGACATATAATTTTGTGAAAATAAGCACTAATAAAAAAAAATTAAAATGTCTATAACAGGTTTTTACTCGTATTCACGAGTCTGATGTCAAAATATCTTCCACAAACTACAATGATACAAAGGCTTAAAGTCTCAATAAAAAACACAAGCAACGTAACCCATTATAGTATTTATACATATTGGACAATTAGAATTATATTATATATCATGAAATTGTTGATACTCGTACAAGATCCACACACAACAATATCATAGAAGCATACCCTTTCCTATATAGATTGATATAGAATTAGTGATTTATTATAATGGTGAGAATGAGAGGTAGAGAAGGATGAGATCAAGGATCCAAAGATACTTCAACTGAGTGGAGACGTGAATGGAATGAGGGCGGGAACCGGATAAACTAATTCACGAGTAGTTAAGTGTGAGAGAGTGGTTAGAAAAGATCGAGTAATGGGTATATGAGAATAACGTTCCCGATTAGGCCGATAGTAGTGGAAGAATGGATTGAAAAAATCCATAGCATGCATGATTGAGATTGGAGATGACAACTTTAATTCATGCAGTCGGCGTGCGAGTGGCCTATCAAACTCGAACGCAGAATTTGATTGTTTATGTATTGGATTATTCCATTTTAAAACATAATGAAAATTGCAATTCTATTATCGTAATATATTACCAAAATATCTTGAACACAGTTTAGATTAAATTCAGTTAAGTCTACAAACCATGGTGTTATATATTACTAATAATTCAAAATCTAATTATCCTGTAATTAGCTCAATTTATTATAACATCCTAATGCGGTGATTAGGGCTTATTGTGTACCCGCGTCTTTCCAATATCATTACAAGAATCGACCCCTTCAAGATACATTCATAGTAATTTACCAAATGTATAACCAACTTCTTCATCATAGTAATAGGTAATCCTTTGTACACAGAATCAAGTAAAATTTTAAAAATGCGCATTTCACATTATCAAAAAGCACTAATGGTAACCTAAAACTGAAATTAAACTGAAATAGTGCATTAGATCTCAGAAACATAAAACTGTACAGAAATATAACAAAAGTAGATTGAATATCATAATCGTAACTCAACCATCTCTCAAATTGATGCATTTAATTTTGCATAAAATCATCACAGATTAGCCTACAAACATAAACTTTGTTAACATCACATGAAAATTAACAACAACAATCATAACTCTATTAGTATTAGATGATAATTAAATCTAAAGAAAAAATTACTTAACAGACACTGTCCTAGTTACTTATTATACTAACATAATTCTTTATTGAAAGATAACAGATCAATTCAGAACAAAAAATGAATCACAAAAGCAAACCTACTCAAAGAATTTTGAACAACCTCATTTAAACGCAAACAGTATGGTAGCAGCACTTTATCATTCCATATAAATGTCGCCACATGTTCAACCCTTGGAATGCGCGCTATAAGTTGACTTCCCACCTTTACGGCCTAAGTGATTATATACCACGCCCTGACCTTAGTCAACCGCAAGTCCCAAAATTAGTGGGTGCCTCCAACTTAGTGTCCCATAGGAAGCCATAATCAAAGGGACACCTCACAAAGTGCAGTCGAAGTGATACGAACCAGTGTGAACAATTTCTGGCCCAGTTAAAGCTAAAGCCTTGAAATCGATTCTGCTCGCTTAAGCGCACTGTTTTGTAGAGAACAGATGACGAAAACTGACGCTAATTAGACGGTCGAGATTTAAGGTGACGGACAGTGCTTTTCTTATAGAAGCGAGTCATATAAAGTTTCCACCTTGGTTTTAACAACGCCACGAAAATCGCCCCGCATAATTTTATTGTAATATCTTTCAATATAGCACTCCTCTTAACTGCGAGACTACATGCATTCTATTTTACAACACTATCTTTATACTGCTTACTCTGATGCTGATCTTTATTACTATCAGTTTACTATTTCATAAATCATATAAGATTGACATAGAACTATTATATTCATTCATCTCTATCTAATAACTTTCTTCTCCTTTACTATTAATTCTATTAGTCTTTCTATTTATACTTTTCCTCATTCTCTATATTTAACTTATCTTAGTGTCATTACTTGGAGAGTGATATTAGTATATATCACTGTGAAATTACATGTATTAATTTTCTCCTTTTTACTTTATTCACAGGTGGCTAGAAGTGAAAGACTCCAGAAAGGCCATGAAGTTTCATGGAGATGGATCTTCCAAAACGGCACTATGTGTTGAATATTTGACACTTCACAAAGTCTGCACTCACTCTAAGCAATACCTCTTACACAGATAGCCAGAGGTCACGGTTTGTCTACTGTACAAGTTAATGTAACCGTCTATACTTTAATAAGTTGCTTCCCTATTTGCACGGGAAAACCTTCCAACCCGTTCTACTCAATTCCCAATTATCTATTTAGAAAACTTTCTTGTACGTAACAGATTTAGCAAGCATAGATGGGTACACTTAATATTATGTTGTTTTAGCCTAACGATCTGTATAATGAATTAACATGTTGAATTATTTATTAATGTTACATGCTATAGAATATAATTATCACAAATGCTTAACCCACCTGATTCACAATGTATCGTTGTAGAATATTTTTTATTAGCTATTTAATTATTTACTGATTTTATTTATTTAGGCGACCGCGATTGAGATCAGAACAACATAGTTCGGAAGATTGAATATTATGCCTAGTATATCATCTCATGTTAAATTATCTGATTGTATTTCATATATGCGATGTCCACTTATTCAAATGGATTCACACTTAAGCTAAGGAAGAAATACGTTCTATCACTTCTTATCAATTACTTAAATAACCATGAGAAGCACGCATTAGAACTAATTAAACCCAATATCTGGTGTAATATGCAAGATAAAAAACACTATCGTAAGAAATCAACTATTCGTTCGTTTATCACACTCGATAGATTGACCGAAGCGATTTTGGCAACTTTTACGGTGGAAACTAGAGCTATTTTCCGTATATCTCATTAATCAAAAGTACGTTAAGTTGTGACCTGCATTAAATAACACGAGAAAACCACTTTTGTTTACCAACGGATGCATAGAGATGACTAAAAGATTGGAGATTAAGTTGCTTTACATTGGCATAAGTAAGAATAAGTGACATGAACTATTTGCTAGCAAGTGTACCTGAACTAAAGGAAATAAAATGGAGTGACAAGGATTTTTGGTTGAGTAGGAGCAAAAGACATGATAGGCGATGGAACTTCTAAGCCTATATAAGTGGAACGTAGAACCGGCATGTGGCAGTTGCATAGACAGTCTACGTGAAGAGGCTAGTTAAAGCTATCCATGAAAAATCTCTATCTCTTTGCTCTT
>SNQN01004002.1:0-42733 GCA_008642245.1 Bassia scoparia
TGAGAGTGGAAACTGAATTGTAAGAGGCGAAGACTCCAAAGAGTAAATTAGGGTTTCAATATATATGTGGGTAAAAAATAAAGTTGGGCCAAGTCTAGTAAAATATAAGTATTAGGACTATTAGGAAATATACAGGTTAATTGGGTTAGGATCGGGTTGAACTCGACCTGAACCTAACCCGTTTAGCTAATCAGGTTAGGCAGGTTATTTTCAGGTTGACAATCTGAAACCTAACCTAACCCGTTTATAAATCAGGTCGTGTTTAGGTTGACCCATATACATAAACGGGTTGGAAAACCCCAACCCTAACCCGCTTATTTCATGTTATGTTCAGGTCGTGTTATCGGGTTGGGTTAGTTTTCGCCGACTCTATCACTAGCTGCTATCAACTAAGAGTTATCCCTAGTAACTACAAGTATGACATTGTTAAAAAGTGTTGTTAAACGCGCACTCTTTTAAGTGGTGTTAAACGCACACTCTTTTGAATAGTGTGCGGAGCGGGAGTGTGCGTTTAATTGAGGGGTGATGTGTGCGCGCACAACATCTCCCATTGTTAAAGAGTCACTTGGTGGGGTTTTTTTTAAGGGGTACCTCATACTTGGAAGTAGAGCTGCAAAAATTGACCCAATCCACCAACCCGAACCCATTATTAAAGGGTTGGGTCAAGATTTTCGACCCATTAAGATTATTGGGTCGACCCAACCTAACACATTTAATTAATGGGTTGGGTCAGGTTGAAATTTACAACCTGATTTCAACCCACCTAATCCATTTATTAAATGAGTTAAATGAGTTAGGTCGACCTATGAACCTGCTAATTTATAAAACCCTTATATTTTCTACTTAGCTTCTATTGTGGGTTTTAACATTTTTTTCCCAAATTTACTTTGAATGGCTGATCTGTTGGTCCTCCTTTTGCTTCTTTGTACTCCGTATTACAATGCTTGTTTGTATGAAGGCTTTTAATTGTTAGGTTATTGGGTCATAATCAGGTTAATTTTCTAGATACTAAAAAGTTAATTAATGGGTTGATGGGTCAAAATCAGATTGACTCATTAATTTGCAGGTTGGGTTGGGTTGAAAATCTCAACCCATTAACCTTAACAGGTTGGGTTTAGGTTAAGGGTTTTGACCCAATAATGTGAATGGGTCGACCTGAACCCAACCCAGGTCGACCCATTTACAGCTCTACTTAGAAGTAGTTAATTTGAATAGGTGCCAATTCGATATCTGTGTATTAGTGCACCTTATTTGATTATCTCCTTAAACTATATTACTCCGTAGTTGTTTATATTTGACAATTACCTAATATAGATAATATTGTTTCAATGTAAATTGAACCAAAAAATTAAAAGCTCTTTCTCAAGATTATTTTCTCCAAAACTCTTAGAGCATGTAACTTTAACTTATTTTCACTCGCAAACAATTCATTTTATTTTTCTTCATTTCGATTTAGTTCATTTGTTTTAAGTTAAAGTGTAAACGAGCCCTTACAATAAACAATCCAATTAGCTTTCTAAGATGGCCAAATAACTATTGTTCCTTCAATCTCTAACTTCCAAACAACAATTTCTATTTCATAGAGGAGGGTCACTATACTCACTAACTCACTATTCACTTAAGCACAGAAATTGTGTTTGTGAGTTGTGACCCATGCGATTTTTTGAGACCAATAACTGTCGTTTAAACCTGATAATCACAATTAATCAAATGTGACCCGTCTTAATAACTGGGCCGCACGGCCCAACAGAACTGTCATATCTTGGGACAAAACTAAGCTGAAAGCTATTTATGTCTTACGGCATTATTATTGGGCTGGATGACAACTGAACATACACATACATGTTCACTCCCAAAGACTTGCTTTATTAGAGCCTTAACTACTACAATCATACAACATCAAATTTATTTAAACAATCTAATACCTAATAAAAAAATCAAATCCTATTAGAATATAAAATTCTAAGAACAAAAAAAAAAAAACAACCATTGCTTCTCACTACTATATAATTATGCTATGCAAATTTTGGGACCAAAACTATGTGAATAATGAGGTTTTGAATGATTTTTTCTCTAAAATTTCGGCCACCGAAATGTAAGTGAGAGGCACAACACTCATTGTTTGGGACTGAAACTTGGCGAGTGACAACCTTTCATGACACTTGATGTGTGGGAGAAATCATAGACAAAATTTAGATGGTCGTCGAAACGATGATTCCAAGGGCAAAAAACATGGATTATAAATCACGGAAATAAGGCTTCCGAACCAAATTTTTTAAGAATAGCCAAAAAAAATGTGGCTGGTTCCCATAACTATATAATGATGCCACACAAAATTTGGAGCCAAAACCACGAGATATAATGAGATTTCGAAGGACTTTTCCCTTGAATATCTAGTCGTATGTAGAAACGCACGTGGAAGACACAATGATATTCGTTTGAAGGTGAAATTTGGTGGAGGAGCAACATCCATGATCCTTGAAGTGTGGGAAAAATTCTTAGAAAAACTCATATGGTCGCCAAAGCAACTATTCTTTTAGTTTGGTCCCTAGAATACCCACAACTATAAAATGATGTCATGCAAAAATTGGGTCCAAAACAATGATGAGAATTCGAAAGATTTTTCCTCTAAACTTTCGTCTGTTGAAATGAATGTGGGAGGCACAACACTTACAATTTCGGGTTAATATTTCTCAAGGGGCCATACCCCATAAACCTTAATGTGTGGGAGAAATTCAGGTTAAAACTTTCACGATAATCAAACCATTGATTCTAGGAGGCCAAAACCTTTGATTACATCACAAAAATGAGTTATCCGAACCAATTTTAATTGAAGGATCCGAAAAGTTTGTAGTTTGTTTCCACAACTTTTTAATGATGCATCGCAAAATTTGGGGTCAAAACTAAGAGATACGATGAAGTTTTGAATGTTTTTTCTACTCCCTCCGTTCCCTTTTGTTTGTCTTGTTTCCCAAAATGGAATTCCTATATGTTTGTCTTGTTTAGAATCTTTTTTATTTTTAACTCCAACTTTATACACCTTTTCCCTGGTAAATTGAAAAATATTTATTACTTTTCATTCTTCATATTAAATAAAAGTTTAACCACTATCTAGATTACTCCCAAAATTCACTTTCCAATACAATTAATTTTTCTCATTATACTAAATAAAAAAAATCTAACACTCTCTTTTCAAGTAAGAATCTTATTAAATTAACAACTTCTATTAATTAAAGATTCAATTTTCTTAATTCTCTTCTATTCCAAACAAGACAAATAAAAGGGAACGAAGGGAGTAGTAAATTTTAAACTATCGAAACGTGCAGGGATGAAATAACACTCGATGTTTAGGGCTGAAATTTGCGAGGGGTCATTCACCATGAACTTTAAGGTGTAGGTGAAGTTTTAGGTCACTTAGACTGTTGTTGAAACGACGATTCTAGGGGATAAAAAAGTGGATTAGGTTTTTGAATTTAACCTTTGACATTTCCGCTCTTTCAGCAAAATATGGTCCGAAAACTTCATTTTGTGGCGTATAATCCAACTTTTGGACCTAAAATCGACGTTTAGGAGACCGACTCATTTTTGCTCGGAATTTTTCCCACACCTTAAGGATCATGAAGGATTGCACCTTGTCGAGGTTCAGCACCCAAATATAGAGTGTCGTGTCTACCACGCGCATTTTAACCTTTTGTCAGTTTCGTCGTTTATGGCCTTCGAAAACGTGGATTATGCATCACGATAATGATGTATCTGGACCAAATTTTTTCATAGAGTCGAGAAATTTGTGGTCAGTTTCCACAGTTATATAATGATGCCACGCATAATTTGGGGACAAAATTATGAGATATTATGAGGTTTCGAATGACTTTTCCTCTGAACTTCCGACCACCGAAACGCATGTGCGAGGCACTACTCTCACCGTTTGGGGCTGAAATTTGACAAGGGTTCATCCCATTTGACCTTTAAGATGTGGGAAAAACTGTGGACAAAAAACTCATACGGTCATCGTAACGACGATTGCACAGGCAAAAAACATAAATTATACATCACAACAATGAGGTCTCCCAACTAAATTTTGTTGAAAGCGACGAAAATTTCCTGGTTGGCTCCAACAACTATATGATGATGCCATGTAAAAATTTAGGGCCAAAACTATAAGATATGATTAGATTTTAAATGACTTTTCCTTTTAACTTATGGTCATTGAAACGCGCCTGGAATTGGAACACTCGATGTTTGAGGCTTAAAATTGGCAAGAGGTCATCACCCATGTCAGTTAAGTTGTGTGGGAAATTATGAAGTAAACTCAAATGATAACCAAAACATTTTTTTCATGGGCAAAAGGGAATTATACATCATGAAAATGAGGTTTTCGGACCATTTTTTTTAAGAGCCATAAGTCTGTGGTCGGTGCCCATGACTATATAATATTAATTTTCTCGCAAAATCTGGGCAAATATTTTGAAATATGATCAGGTTTCGAAGGACTTTTACTATAAATTTCCAACCATTGAAACGCGTGTGAGAGACAATGAGACATAATAGTCGTTGTTTGGGGCTAAAACTTGGCGAGTGACCATCTCCCATGACCCTTAAGTTGTGGAAGAAATTATGGGAAAAAATCATACAAACGCCAAAAACGTGGATCATATAGCATCATGAAAAATCCTTAAGGTGTGAGAATAAGATCTCTGGAGCGATTTTGTTGAAAAGGCCGAAAAGTATGTGGTTGGTTGCCATAATCATATAATGATTCAACGCAAAATTTAGGACCAAAATTATGAGATATGATGAGTATTCAAGAGACTTTTTCCTATGAACTTCCAACAGTCGAAATGCGCGTGGAATACTGGCTATTGAGTTTTTAAGAGTTGAAAAACGCGAAATGTGATTAAACTAACTAAAATTTGTTCATTAAACAATATGTTTATTGAATTCTAATAAATAGTATTCTTTGCATTTGTGTGAGTTCAATTTCTTCACATAATTCAACAACGCATGATCCAATTGATTCGTTAAAAATTGTACATTAAATCAAGTTAATTCGTAAACGGGTTGGTTTTGACTTAACTTGTTCATAAAACAAGGTTTGTAGGTTCGGTCAAAAAAAGTTCCTACAAGCAATCAAATTCAATTAAGCCTAAAGAATTATACTAAGTATAATGCAAGCACTTTTCTCTCTAAAAACCCTAGTCACTTAAAAAAACTTTTCTTCTTCAATTTTCTTGGGGCTACCATCAATCGTTTAAAGGTTGATGGTAGCAGGCCCTCATTCTTTTTCTTATTTTTTTTAATGTTACCTTTTGTTTTTATTGTTTACAATAAGACTGTTTTATTTTATTATTTTTCGTGAGATTTGTTATTTTCCTTGTGAGACATACCATTATTCTGTTTTGTCGAATTCATCACTCTCCTTTGTAAGATCATTATCGGTCATGTGTTTTTCTCCGGGAATGGATTTATTGGTGAAGATTAGTGCAGGATTACAACAGATTTTAGTTCTTCCACTACATTCAAAAGAATCAAATCAGGTTCTACTTCAAAACTAATATTGCAGATTGATAGAACCCTTTTCGAACAGCTGTATGAAGAGACTACAATGTGAAAAAGGAGCGACTGTACCAGCAGATATTTCTTATAACGATTTAGGTGTTTTCAGAATTAAATTTAATTCGATCTATTTTGATATTTATTTGGTTGTTACTGATTTTTATTGTAGATGTCGTATGACTTTCATCGAAAGAAATAGTCTTCCCTTTGTTTTATAAAAAAAAAGCATAAAGAACTCAACTATGATCAACACAAATCAACATTTCTTCATTTGGTGCTATTTCGATTTCCAATTATATTTTGTTTAGAACAAGAAGAAATGTAATGGGTCTAATATCTTTCTTCAACATTTCTCTATCTACAAGTTGAGCATATGTACTAAACAAAGAATCAAGAATGTGTTCGCCAAAATGATGGTTGATCATAGATTCTTGTATAGCTCTCACTGTACTAGCCACGATGTTTCCATAAGTAACACCATTTTTATTATTTTCTTTCTCTCTTTCTATTTGGAACATTTCGAAACATTCCATTTTAAACGATCCTTCTTTTCTCACTTCCTCCTCTACTTCTTCTTTGGAGGGTGCATAAAAATGAACATCATATGAATCCAACTTTTCCTCTTCAACTTGTCCCTATTCAACAAAATCACAATTTTAAGGTTAAAATTTTTGTGAAAAAATAACGTGAAAATAACAGACCCTATAGATTAGAAAGATTTTCTTTTTGTAATTATACCTTAGAAACTAAAATGCGAAATGATTGAGCGAGAAGCTCCCAAAGGAAAGAGTTTCCTCTATCAATGTGGTCAAGACTTTCCCTTCCAAGAAAGACTAATACCATTCTTCCTCCTTTGACTAGTTCTTGAGATCGGAGTTTCATAAATCGTGAAAAATCTTCTTTGAATTGTTGAGCATATGCTATAGTTATTTTTGGAGGACTATTTTCACAAATATAGATGCATCCTTTGTTCATGGACTTGCCATGTTCATCGTAAATCCCTAGTGGAACCTGATCATAGAAATTGGGACAAGTAAAAAAAGCATGTACATGTACATTCTGTTCAAATTCACAAAAAAAAAAGATTTTTTTTCAAATAGATACACCACTCGTGAACCCGTACTTAGCTTCAAGTTAGGATCCTCTCAATTTCTCTCCGTCCATTTCATATTTTAAGATTTTGACACCTAATTAAAATTCAAAAATCACCTTCATTTCCCTCTTCATACATCATGAACCATTGATTTAGAAAATAGACCATTTATTTCCTCCAAGAAATGGAGAGAATCTTAACTCCTTATTAGCTTCGATCGGGCTATATAATTATGTGCATCGGATTCGCCTATTCCAACTTAGGCCCATAATGTACTAGGGAAGAGCTGTCTAAGAATAATTCGAGTTACATTTCTAATACGAAGTATATCTTCAAGAATTTACCATGTAACTTAATTATTTGAATATTTCATGATGGTGAGTTGGTGGATCATAGATGTAATTGTACGAAGAAAGAAATAAAACGGAAGAAATTTGAAAATAATACAAGTAATGTTTATTTTATTTGAAAGATATGATATCGAGAAATAAGAAAAATGAATTTTTGAAACCGCTAGTGGAGCATTTAGGAGAAAGCAAAAAGATAATACAATGTGTCGATGATGGAGCATTTGGGAAGAGCGACCCTACTAACTACTAAAGAGTATAGTGAATTAGTGAAACAAAAAGAAAGAAAATTATGGTTGTAGTCACTATCACCAATGTCAAAAGCCTAATTTGGATTATGTGATTTGATAGACTATACATTTTTCATCATTTAATTATTCCAGTGTTCATGTTCTTATGGTGTGATCGAGTGTATGACCAACGGCCACGATACAAGGTTTTTTTTTTTTWAAAAAAAAGAAAATAAATAAATGTATTAATTACATACTTTAAGTAAATTAGGATTTATTTATGATAATAAATACTTGAATTTATAATTATATGTCAATTAATGAAGCTAGGTTTAAACTTATAATTTCAAATAAATAGGTGGTTTCCTTTAATACTTCGTGGTAGTTAAGGATTTAGATAAAGAAATTGCATTAGCAAATTAGCATATATCTTAAGTGAGTGCATAAAATTGATGATCATTGGTTTACATCCAATAGTGAATTAGTGACATAAAATGTTGTCTTTCAGTAGTTATTCCTTATCTATCGAAACTATGACAACGCCTTGTATTGGATCGGATTCAATTCAATAATAGCCAACAATAACACACTTAATTGCCTAATTTCATACAATGAGTGTTGGGAGATGACCACTAACTTCATACTTGACCACTATAAGCTTATTTTATTTTTCAAAATGTAAATAAAAATACTTCATATTTTCATTTTTGTAATTTTTTTTAAAAAAGTTGAAGAACTTGAGAACATAACACATCCATTGCGTGAAAGGGCCAAAGTGGTTGTCAAAGTAACCAGAGGGGGACAAAATAGGAGCTAATGATGGATGGTACCAGACACAATCAAAGTGTCAAACCTTACCATCATGGATAATACATAACATGCATCTTTTAGTAAAAAAAAAAAACAAGTACGGATAAAAAGAAGCAGACTTTTGAGGCTGGAAATGAGTAGTAATGTAGTATGGTTTGAGGAATTAAATTTGGTTTGGCTTTATCCAAATTAAACAATTGGTTTGACACTTTGACTTAGGGTCTATTTACTTGAAAACAACTAAACTGAAATGATTTGAATAAAACTGAACTGATTGAACTGAAATATTTAATTTTGGACTAATATTATTTTTGTGATTAATATTTAATTATTTAATATTGAATTGATTAACTTAGGATTAAATAATAATAATGATGATGATAGGATAATAATAATAATAATTCCGTGCTGCTGCTCTCATATTTGGTAGGATAAGTTTTGCAATAGCTAGAGGAGTAGGGGTCCAGATTGTATCTCGGCTCCTCTCCAACTTCTTGTAATTTGTTTGATGTTTGTTAGTTGCTTGGAAAACTTAACAAGTTTTGGTGGTTTTATATTATTATTATTATTCTTATTATTATTTAAATAGTTAAAAAAATAATTAAGTTGGACCGAACTGAACTAAACTAAAAATAAGCTGAAGTAAATGGGCCCTTAAATTAGGTTTTATTCCTACTTATTGCTAGAAACTGAATCGAGTCTAAATTAAACAATTGGTTTGACCTAAATTAAGTTTTATTCTTACTAATTGCTAGAAACAGAACTGTGCGTAACTTGGAAAGAATAGAGACACCGAGTTGTAATTTATAAATTAATGTGCATTAGATGCATCCAAGAACTTCTCTATAGTAGCTTTTATTTTTTTCACTATATTGATGTAAAGTGAATAATGAATTGCTATATATATAGACTAAAAGGGTCACTATATGTTTGGTGCACGGTACCCTCTCTAATCTCTCCCTCTCTGTATATATATACACATTATTTTATTACTTCACTTAGTAAAATCCAAATACGGAGTAATAAGTCGGGATCATTAAGGAGGGAGGGAATTGACGATCTAAAATGCAATAGCCTATTAGCCTATACAACCTACTTCCATTAAGGATTTATGCCTTTGTCCTAAAATCATTTTTTTAAAGTGTATTTCAATTATTATGTTATTTGCCTAGCTATTATATAGAAGTATATTATCAAATTGTTAATTATGAGAATATCCGAAGACTAAAGAAAGGGTTTGAAACAATAATTTCAACTTCATTTTTAATTATTGAGGTTAAGGGTTCGAATTCGATCTTTCCCTTCAGTTTTAAATATCCATTTATTTTTGTGACTTATTTGCATAAAAAAAAAATGTTGTTCTAATATCTCATAATTAATATTCTACTCTTGTTTTACAAAAATTTCCTACATGACACATCTTATTGTGATCCTCAAAGAACATTAGTTACAAGTTATGTGGGGAACTGTTTCAAAAAAAACTTAAGAGGAATTGAAACTTAAATGAAATTTAAACTATAAAATTACGTTTAATTTTAAAAAAGCGAGTAGAAATTCTCCCAAATTAACTTGTACTTACCTTGGAAAGCCAGTGCAAACTGTAGGAAGAGTAAATGAAATGCAAGAAATTTGGAGGGAAGATTGGACCGTAGAATGAGCCAGGAGAAGCAGCAACAAATAGAGACGGACGAAAATGCCCCTGATCCTTGTTAACAATCTCGTCACTCAACAATTCCGGCAAACTCTTGAAGATGGAGTTGAAGTCATTAGTTGGGAGGTCATTGAGGTAAACTGAAACTGAGGGGAGTTTCCGCGTGGCCGATTTCGGGCCGCTTATTAGTGTTTTACGATAAGCATCCTCCACTGCTCGATGCATTTCTTTGACCATTGATAGCGTGTTTGGGCCCGAAGAGCAGCCCAAATCCGCTATCGTTAGGATTTCAGGTGCAAGGCTTGTGTATACCTCTTGAAGTGTTTCCAGTGTTATGTGCTTCATCATATCAGAAGCTTTCTTCTGTAAAAATAATCATAAGCAATTTTTTTTAATAGCATTTATAATATTAATGAAATAAAAATTATGTTGTTTAATTAAGGAAAATTATAAGTAATACGGAGTAATAAGGATAATATACCTGGAGGGAGGAATTTCTGGAGTAGCTAGTCTCATCGTGTCCACCTTTCATGTGAAAGATTTTTTCAACATCCATTTTTTTTTTCTTTTGTCTTTAATTTGTTTTAGATTGGAGTTTTWTGTTTCTCCTTTGAAAATTTTATTTGTAAGTATGTACGAAATGTTTCAATTGTGCACAATAGCTTGAGCTTTATATAGCAAGTTTGGATATGACAGGTTTCTTACCTTTTTATTCCTTTTTTTGGAAATTAGCCTTTGAAAACAATTTGAAGGATAAAATGATAAATTCTAAAGCACTTTCTAGTTTAATTACTTTATCTCGGCCAGTAGAATTAACGCCAATAATTGTCTCTAATCAAACAATGATCATTCGAGAGTTCAGGTAATATCTCGGATATTAAATCCTATTAGGTTAACTATTTAAGTTAATCGATTGACGTATATTCAATTAGTATTTATGTACATGATGGATATGCAAAAAAAAAACAAAAAAACAACCGTGAGAACTCAAATTCCATTGTTGTAGGAAGTTTTTTTAATTATATAGATGCTCATATTAGTCATTATATTGATGTTAGTGCATACCACATTATACGAATACCATATATATTAACAAAAGTTGTATTCAATAATCGCATTTTTTATGTCATATACAGGAGAAAAAGACTAACTGTACATCGATAATTCCACCAATTGGCTATTAAGTATTTAAGTTAGTTCAAAAACTAAAGGATGAAAGCTATTTAACACTGAAGTTTTGGCAAATGAAGTAATTATGATTGTTTCTTAGCACGGACGTTAGGTACAAAAATGGTAAAAAGTGAAGCAACTGCTTTCGGCAATTCTCTCTTAACTGAAGTAGCTAGTGAAAGTAGATATATCTCTTAGTAATAGCCACTAATAATGTAATCCACCTTATTGTAAAAAAAAATTTCCTTTTTATCATTGATGATATAACTCACTAAATTTATCATATTTGCTCACTTCAAATCTCAATTATTATTGGTACGAAAGAATCTAAGGCCATTAAATATGTAGCGAGGTGTATGCTTTCTAGCCTATACTTTTTTAGGTTTTAACTCAACCCAAAGTCCACAATTGCTTTGTTGTTTCGCGAATAAGACAATTAAAATTAGGTAAAARCTAACGAGCGCATTGTATGTCATAYAAAATAATTAAAAATGAAAAGATTAAATAAATAAAAACATTAATTACACCGATTATCACATGAATTTGAAATGTATTCCAAAATTAATATCATTTTAAGAAATATATTTAGTGTTTACCTAAAGCATCCGTTAACAAAATGGTCAAAACCGAATTAAGTAATTAACTGCCTTTTCTAGGAGATCTAATTAGTATAGTAATTACACCAATAATCTTGATCTCACAAAGGAAGAACTACCACCACTAGTTACTTCCTAATCATGATAGTGAAAATGATAGGCATTGCTAAGGGCGGCAAATGGGTCGTGTCGTGTCGGATTCGTGTCGAATATTTTTCGTGTCAAAATATCCCAATCTTAACCCGATTTGATTTTTTTTTTCAGGTCAGATTTTTCGAACCTAATCTGGCCTGATTTTTTTCAGGTCGACCCGATGACCCATTTGACATGATTTTTTTTTACCTTCAATTCGAAATATAGTTGTAAAAATCGAGTTAGGTTGACCCGAATATGATCTGCTTTTTTCGGGTCAACCTTAGCTTATTGTGACCTAAATTTTTTTAGCTACCAATATTAATACTTAATAATACAAACTTACAAAGTACTTAATTACACACCACAAACCATCATAGTCTTTGTTCGTTAGGCTATTACAAGTCATCAAAAGTATCGTCCGAATGGCTATTACAAACGATAAAAAAACAAAGTCTGACCTAAAATTTTGACCCATATAAAATTTTTGAAATTTTTTTCGTGTCGGTTTCGTGTCAAAAATTTCAACTTGAACCAAACCCATTTTTTTTCGTGTCGTGTTTGTGTCGACCCATTTTCGCTTTCGTGTCGGAAAATTTAGACCTAACCCGCTTTTTTTTCATGTCGAATTCGTGTCGTGTCAGCTTTTGCCCCCTTAGGCATTGGCAGATTGGCTAATTAATTAATTATTCGAGTAAACTGTACTCTCTGCGTGCAGAAAACTGTTCAAGTAATGCACGGGTGTACCGTGTACGTTGTTATTTGGACGAATTGTTTTGGGTAGATAACTCCAATCCTACTACCGCTAATTGGATTTTCAATTTGTCTCTTTACAAGGCAAGTAAACAACGAATTTGTACTTGTAATTTAATTCTAACTACTTGTAACATTTTATCTCTATCAAACTGGTCCGCAAAAAACGAGTTGAGCGTTTCTAACTTTTTCGTGGGTTTTGAACAAGAAAATTAAGTCCATCTAGTTAAATTTTGGGCGCTCTATAAAGCTCGCATCATTTTTTAGTAGGTATGGGTAATAATTTTTGGCTTGTATGTAGGCGCGGCTACATACTTGGATAAATTTTTTCCCTCTAATTAAGGTTCGGCCTACACTTGGATCATCATTACTATCTTCACTCCAACTTGGATCCATACTTTTTAATTCAAAATTTGATAAAAAAATATTCTAGTAAAATATCATGCTAATCATTTCTCTCTCTTTTTAGGGGAATGCTAATCATTTCGTTCTCTAGTTAAGGAAATCAATTTTTTACGAGAAAAGATGATTTTATTCAAATTTAAACCTTTTCGGCATCTACATCATCAATAGAAAAGAACTCAGAAAAACTTAAAATAGAGAAACGGAAACTATAACCATAACACTTAAACTTTAATCTAATCAAGCGCAACTCCACAAAAGTGAAGACATTCATGTAAACATGATAGAATATTGCTGATGTCTACTCATCTTTCAATAAAATCTTCACCACTGGTGATGTAGATGTTATAACAAAAGCAATTGCCCCGTAGATCAAACCCTTTATGAGTTGACTTCATCTTTCCTGGATTAAGAACACCACATAAAACAAATAAAAAAACAAATTAAAACAAACCAAAACAACTAAAATCTTTGACGAAAAAGACGACAGTCGAAATGCCCAAATAAAAACACCAGATTCGAAAACCTCCTTGATCGGATGTGGATGCACATTGCCAAAACCAACCCCTTAAGCCCACAATAAGATGATTGATCCAAGGTTTCAAGATAACCAGATCCCAAAAAGTAGACTCGCACAAGAAGATCGCCCGAAGAGGAGAACGATCAGCGGCAAAGTAAGAGGACCATACCATTGGAGACTTGAGCATCGGTTGTAGCCCTCAAACGAGGAAGAAAAAGGGGYGGGTGACTCGCCGATAAAGAAGGGCGAAAACCCAACTACCAGCGAGCCCCCTTAAGAACACCACCAAAAAACGTAAGAAGAGGAAAAAAAGAAAAAAGTAAGAAGAATGAGGAGAAGAAGAGAAAACCTCGATTTGAGGACCCAAACAACCCTCGAAAATTGACGAAGAAACTCTCTCAAAGATGAAATCCTARAGGGAAACTTCTCTCTAAAAAAATAAAGAGAGAACGGAGTATTCGGATTAAGATAAGGATCTTAGAAAATACTCCTTTTTCGTAAAAATCTATCTACTCTATTTGATTACAAAAGTGTTTATTAGCATGCATATGCATTTGGATCGGGAGATGACTCTTGTCTAAAAGCAATGAGAGCACTTATAAAAACAATGATTGACTTAATTACTTGAAAAATGGCACATGTATTTCAAAAATTAAAAAAATATAAGAGATCGATATTGTGGTTTGTAAATGGAAATACACTGCTGTTACTAACTTGCTACTTTATTCTAAAATTCAGAAAATATTCTACTGTAGTAAAATATATTTTTAAAATTCAGAAAATAAATATTGAAAAATTCTGAAATTAATTTTCTGATTTATTAAAAAGAAATATCATAAATTAATTTTAAAAATACCATATTTATTAAATAATTACTTGTGGTAGTCCATTCTCAATTAATCATATTAAAATTTTCATGCTACTATAACATCTATAATAATGGTATACCAAATATTTGTTTGGTACTACCAACAAGATATGAATAAATGATACTAATTGTAGGTCAAACATTTYATTAGAACATAAAATATTAATGAATAATTAATGATGATACTTATTTCGCCCTCAAAGTAGTTAGTAGTCACATTGGAAGCACACGTATGATTTAATTTGTTCTCCGATCTTCAACTTATTTATTTATATTTATCTGAATTCATCTACGGAGTAACTTTTTCAGCAAGAATCGAAAGTAGGTTGAAACAAACGGGTTCATAACGTGTACGTAGAGGATGTCATCCTTGTATAGTTGTATATATAACACTTGTATRGTTCATGAGTTCGTTTTAGTGGTTTCATAGCAGACGAAAACAGTTATCATTATCAAGTTTATACTTTAGTTCGTGTGGTCAATTCGATCAATTGATATAGCTTTGTGCTGAATAATGATATTATTATATGCATTGAATTAATTTGAATGAGTAAAACAAAAACGTATGGTACTTGATTTTTTCCAACACATACAGTATTCAACACTTGAAGTAGCTGAGCTAGGATCGGAGAATCCTTGCTTTGATAAGATGTAAATGCACTTATTGACTTATATTATCGCTTTCTAATCACACTAKCTATTTAATAGCTAACTTGTGGTACAAATTAGTTTACTGTACTATATTKAATTAATTGATGGTGCGTATATACAACATTTGATTAATTTTGCATGTTTTGAATATGTGTAAAATGGTAGGGAATTAGGGATTATTGTGTCCTAATTAAACACTACTACACTAATAATACACTATATTATCATGCATAACAAATATTATAAAGATTATTTCAGAGTAAAGTATATAATAATATATATATTGGAGTATTGGACACATATCTTATATCCTAATGTTTTGGCCCCTACCAAAGTTGGACGTTCTGTTGGGTGACTTGTGAGTTGTGTGACATCTGACTATGAATCCATGATTTATCACTGGAACTAATCAACTATMTCCACACAAGTTTTTAATCAAGAGTGAAGAGTCTACACACTTTGTGATGAATGATGATCTTCTCAAAGTGGAAAATTTTATTGGATATTCATTTACAAAAATTTATGCGTTTCCAGCATTTTTGTTTGTCTTTGTTATACCAATTATTAGATACGGTATTTTTATCATTGTCATCTAATATGAAGTACGGACTACGRAGTATAATATAGATCGAGTGCAAACTGCGAAGTATTGGTGATAATTAGTGATTGCCAGTTTGCTACTAGTTAGTACGGTGTGTTAAAAATAATTGAAATGTAGCATAAAACTAAGCCGCATCAAGCGAGGGGTGCCTAATCAATTCGGAAGAAAATTCATTAAAATATGTGGTGGTGGTTAACCACATCACCTCAAACCTTCTCTCGAAAAGATTACCTTATTTTTCTAATTAACTTAAATTACAAGAAATGTCATCGAATTTGCAAATTCAATGGTTTGATTAAGAATTTACCGCGTCAAGCTAATATGGTTAGATTAGTGGTGTTCAGTGTTGACTTTTTCGTTTCCTTGGCCAAACGATCCACCTGAACACCACTTTGCTCACCTTCCGAATACCCCTCGGAAGATTTGTGAGGTAATCCTTGCATTTCCTAGCCATGTTAGCAAATATGGCTTGGATATGCGGGAATTTATTGATCTTATAAGATTTTTAAAAATTTCGAAAGATGAATAGAAAAGTAAAAAACGTATATTCTTGACAATATTTAAAAATGAAAACAATAATTTTTTAGTTTTGATAGAATATACAAAGTATATTATATATTTTGATCTGAGTCTCTAATTTTTGGTTGAGATGGTCCGACTAACAAGTTTAATTTGATAAGGATGATTTCATGTTCATTGTTCACATGACACGCACTATACGCTTAAGAAAGATGTGCTAATTCATCCATATATGAAACATGACTTCAGAAATACACCCATATAGGCCAATAATGCCATATTCCTTGACGCCTTGTATAACGTCCTTGAATTTGTTTTATTATGCAAATTGATTAATTAATTTTCGTAATATTCATGAATTTGACATTTGATAAAGACTAAACCTTGAAAACAAAAAAATGCAATTAAATGATAAGTCGATAATAATGGCGACCAATCAGTATAAGCTGTATAGCATTCCTTGATGCAAAGATTTGAAATAATCATATGCATCTCGCTATCTCTTTCTATGGTATGTTTGGAGAAAGTAGCGACAGAGATAGTTGTTTTTTTTTAACCTTAAATAGCGAATCTGAACCACAATGACTACTCCGCACGTGATTAAAATAATTAACGTACACGTGTACAACACAAAATAACGAAATTAAAATTAAATGTCATGAGTGAATAAATAGAGAATAGGAGAGAGTGTGAGACAATAGAGATAAAGCTAGCTTGAAAAGAATGGATGACACTCGATTATGTGATAAATAAGACGGGTGAAGAAAAAGTAGTGGTAAAAAAAGACAACATACATCGCTTACCTACACATAATTACATTAGCCAAATAGCCATTAGGGTTTTGTATTTATTTGAGTTTGTCAAAATCCAAGAGCAGCAGTGTAACACACAAGACATGATTACCACACAAATTAAAGAGGAGCAAAAGGCAGATTTTATCGATAATCATTTGTATATAAGCCCAGTTAGTTGACTCTTCCACTCTCATCCGCGCGCTACTGTATTTACTATTTACTATTTCATGTCGTCTTCGATCTCGATCTTCCCATTTCATGTCGTCTTCGATCTCGATCTTCCCATAACATTCCCGATTTGTCTAATGCAGATGTATACTAGTGCGTTGAGATTATGCTACATTTGAATTTAAAAGTCTTACATGTTGTTTGATTTGAGCTTAGTTCGCACCAAATTTAAAAAAATTCGTTTTTGAATGGAAGGAAGCATCTGCTCAAAAGGCCTACCTCGTATTATTCTAAATATGATGGGCAATGAATTGATTGCCTTCAAATCAATTAACTTAGTAAGGGTCTTAGATGTGTTTTACGACTTAATTATAAGAAGAAATTAAGAATATTGTACTTCATTTTTTGTTATTGTAAATTACTAAACACCCCTCATATTCATTCAAAAAATGGTGACACCGTACCTTTAATTTGTGTTATATTATTTATTTATCCTTTACTCGTATTTATTTTCCCCTCTCTTACCGCCTAACCTACTTCTCTTCCCCCCACCACTTTATTCACTCTCTTCGCATCGCCTTACAAAATCGACACCCCAATCTTCCACCGCCATCAAACCTTCACAGTCCCATATATACTCCCCCATTTCCAACCTACCACCAATATTCTATGGTACACAACCTGAACCTATATTTTACATGTCATATAGGTTTACTTGACGAGAATTTATTTAAAAGTCTAATAATAATAATATTCGCAATAACTATTCAATGTGTCGATGAAGTCTTGCCTTACATGTTGAAAGTCTATAGATCAAGTATATGTGTTTAATTCACCTCCATATATCCTCTTGTAGTTGTATATATGTTGTATCACCCTACCTTATGACTCATTATGATAACGATATTTCTAACAAGCGTCCTCAATCATTAGGGTTAAGCATACATCAAATATATTTCTTACATTGGTAAGAATTTTGGGATGTATGTTCAAAACACACGTCAATTAAGAAATGTTTATTTTAATTTAATATTTCTACTTTTTGGTAAGTTCCTTATCTAGCTAACGCCTTGCATGAGTCACTTGTTAACTTTTGTCTTAGCATAAAAATTAAAATAATTATAGTAAGTTGATATCCACCCTATCGTCAAAAAAAAAAAAAAAAAAAAAAAAAAAAAAAAAAAAAAAACCAACCCTAGCTACCTTGTAGTTGTATCGACTTGAGTTAATGGGCCCAATTGAACCTTCCAATTCAAATTCCCTTCAATTTTCTCAAACTTGGCCATACTACTTAGAAGAAGCCAAGAATTGACACATGATATGCAAGGGCATTCAATAGGTCAACTAATTAAGTCTTTTCGTTAGTTTGTGCACTTGCTTCACTSGACTTTCAAAGATTGACGTGGCTACCCTAAGACAATTTTCAAATATAACCAGGAGCACACACCTAGTTTGTGGTGGACGATTTTTTTAAATTAATAATGAGGATTTCAGCATTAAGTATGCCTCTAAATCAGTGAGTTGTATTTGGTTACGTCCAATTTAGTATCCACTTGAGTTAATGGTCCCAATTGAAACTTCCAATTCCCTGCGATTTTCTCAAACTTGGCCACGCTATATACTCCATAGTTTATGAAGAAGCCAAGAAGGTTGGTATTGAAGCAATGATGACATTCAATAGGTCAACTAATTTAAGTCTTTACTATAGAAGGTTGACGACGTAGCTAAACTACGACTATTCTTGAATTCATCTACTCRCGACACATCTAGTTTGTAATGGATGAATCTTTTAATTATTGAAAATTTCAACATAAGGTATGAAGCAAAGGAGCATGCATATATATGTATGGTAAAACCTTTTGTACTTGGCTTGGTATAATGATTGCTCTTCTTTTTTTTTTTTATTCATGACAAGTGTGGATGCATTCTAAAATAATTCTATTGTTTATTTTTTACTCGCATCACTTTAAAAATAATACATACATTTTTAGGAAATTCTCAGGGAGAAGATAGATTAAGAGACAAGCAAAATCAAAGGGACCATCACCCATGTGGTTAGGAGATAAAAAAAAATGAATTGATTTCTCAAAAAAGAGGTGTAACTTTCTAAAATAAAAAATTATGCCAGTAAAACAAAATGAATAAAGCATTTAAAAAAATTGAATTTGGTTGTAACTAGAAGTCTAGAACTAGGTGTCAAGGTTCAATTAGTTATATTGTACAATTTGTCAATTGAATGTGTCAAACTGAATAAGTTCTTATCACTTATAATTAATTAGACCAACTACTCCACATTACTACATAACGAATGAAGTCAATTAAGTCTAGCTTAGAGACTAGGAAGAGTATTATCATGTCATATTAATTATGCATCTAAGAAAACCATGTAAATATGAACATATTAATTGGTTCCTAATATCGTATGATTTTAAATTTAGATTTAAGTACAACTTGTATAATACTTTAATTTATGTTTGATTATAATTTAAGTTTTGGTCAATTAAATATACGTATAATCTAATCCAATAGGCTAAGCATACGTGATATATTATTCGAAGTCATCGTTAGTAAGATATTACGTACAATATGTCCACATCATGCATGCATGTAAATGTAGACTTCTCACTTGATTCCTATGTCTTAACGCTTAACTACACCATTAAACAATTCAATCATTAGCCATCAAAAATACCTACTAGGCTGTACTAATGTACTATATACTATACTATATTCTTATTGGAGGATAGACATATATAGTTATTACATGTTTGTACTTTAATTAAATAAAAACCAACTTAATTATTAAAATCACATTTGTAATTAATTTTCATTCACAATATATAATCCCCAAAATCTCTCAACCAACACGTAAATTTTATTGTTGTGATCGCTATCTTAGTTGCCATCATCAACATTAAAAAATATTTGCATCTATGTTTGGTACGCTTGTATAAATTGACCAATTCTTGTATATATTACACAATTCTCGCTAATATAATTTTAGTTTTATACACTTGTGACTTGTATCTTATGCTAGCTTCTTATTAAGTTTAAAATAGATAATATGAGAAGAAAAATAATAAATGTCATTGAATTGGTCGTCGCAAATAAAATAAAATCTTGGAGTTTGGTCGTCAAGTCTTTAGTGATTGGATTTATATAAATATAATGATAAGCTAACCGGTGATTTTATCTGAGCTTTGTTCTTAGCATTTGGAAATATCGTTGAAGAAGAAATAAAATGGTGCACAAGTCGGTATTGAAGGTGGATATATCATGTGATAAATGCAAAAAGGAGGTTTTTGGCATTGTGTCCAAGCTAGAAGGTACCAAAACTTTCCTTTACTTACTTTTATTTACTTAATTAATTCGTTTTTCACCTTAATTATATATGTCATGTAATTGCACTTAGTTTTTAACTTTTTAAGGGCTTGTTGATTAAAGTTTAGGGCGTGATAGGCTACCAAACATTATTCATTGAGGGGGTGAGGAAAAGGTAGGGTGGGTTTGGATTTGCATTTTTGTATACTTCAGCTAGCTACTTGTTGCCACAATTGAGGAAGGTTTTTAGATGATCGGAGTCGGCCCCAAAACTTATCTAACTTAACAAKATAAAGATGTTGTTTCTATCCACAACAAATATTACTCCACCATCAAAATGCGTACTTCTTTGTTCACAGAGAATTATTTTGCTTCTTTTCGTGAGAGTCTAACATAGTAACGTRACAACCTTTTAATGATATTTTTCCATTGAATCTTTTCCTTTCTACCCTCTTCCCATTCATCGCGCAATATCCAAACAAGAAAATTGGATGAACATTTTCCGGGTTACCCCCATGGAAAATGACATCTTCAATAAATTAAGATGGGAAATATACATTATTATCATAACATTAGGCTTTTATCTTCTAATTTAATTAAATATTACAACGATCATTGTTGTTAAAATATGGAAGAAAGACTCAAAGAGCGTATTAGCAATATTCTTTTGTAAGTCAATAACCTAACAAAATGATATTCATATGTTATTAGGAGTGAACAAGATTGAAGCTGACATGGAGAAAGGAACGTTAGCGGTGATAGGTGATGCAGATCCATACGATATAATAATGCGATTAAGGAAAGCGGGTAAGTCGGCCCACTTTGTGAGTGTTGGGCCTCCTCCGAAGCCCGAAGACAAAGATAAAGACAAGAACAAGGATAAGCCCAAATGCCCCGAGATATGTCCGTGCCCATGTGGCCCATGTGGCCCATGTGGCCCATATACAAGGGGTTGTATGGTTTGCAGGCCCGTTGCTTACATGACTATGGACTATCAAGACCCAACCCCACCTTGTGTYATTATGTGACTTTCATTGCTCAATGTGTCATTTATTATGTGATCTKTGTTCAAGAGTACATTCTAGCAATACTTGTTAGTTAATTTAATTATATATGTAGGGTTGTCTAAAGTAATGTTTGATGAAAGATTATGTTTTTTTTTTACCCTCGTTGTTATGGGAGCATAACTCAATTTAATTGTATCGATTTAGACAAGATATATATATTGTTTTACRCTACTATTTTATCGATTTTATTTTGCTCTCTTGCGCGGTACAATGATTAGTCTTGATTAAATTTTCTTTCTGTGGACAAAAAGTTCTATGATGAGGAATTTTGAAGTCGATTTGAATGCATTTATAACCCTAAATAATGATTTAATTGTCTTTTATGTGAAGCTGTCACATGTTAAAAATTGCGATCCGAATTCGATCCAGGAAATTTCGAATATCCGATCCGAAAATAAAAAAAACTGGATCGGATCGACCGGATCACGAATGAAAAAATCGGATCGAATTATTTTAAACAGCCATATTAACAATTGCATTGCAAGTCAATCTTATCTCAATTTGTGGCTTGACTGAAACATTTTATTTTACACATGCAAAATCCAATTCGATATCTATGAATTTGGACTACACTATTACCCAATAGTCCAATAGTCCAATACCCACCCACTGGGTCCAATATGAGGAATGATCAACCTTTAGCCTCACAAAATACTCCGCATGAGATTTTTTAATCACAAAAAATAACTGGTGCAATCTAGTGGAGTACACTGATTAATGAAGTTTTTGGAACATAAAAGTTAAAACATGAGATTAAAATCATTAAAGGGAGATACACTTTTGAAAGTTGATCTTTTTCCAAAGATGACCATGGTAATTTACTCTTTTGTTTCAAATGACTCTGAAAATTTTAAATTTACGGANGAACAAATAATTCTTTTGAAAAAGAACATGACAGTCAAAATAAGAATTATACGCTTATACAAGCAACCGTTCGGGTAGAAATTATTGTATGTACTTAATTAATAAATACCGTGCACCGCACGGGTTCTAAACTAGTAGATGAAATATTAGGAGATGACTTTTTAAATATTGTACAGGCATTAGAAGGGTCGCAATGGTTAGGCATGCAACAAGACAACAATCATGTGAAGAATGAAGATAATTATAATTGTAAATTAAAAAATCTAGAAATATACTATTTTTGGCACTAAACATGTTTTTTTTTACATTTTTATTTTTATTTGTATTTCATTAACCATGGTTAGTGAATAATTAGGGATARTTATTATACTTTAGAGTAAATTTGATTAATGAATATAAATTCAAGGGTACTATGTAGAAAAAATAATTTAGAGGGGTACCGCGTAGAAACGAGCTGTATCTAGTTCATCTCTGATATAAACTTCAGCTGGGTTATATCGTGGCAATTTAAGTAATTTAGACCTCTTTTATTAAAGGAGCACGTGACTTGTGGGTCATATTGCATAAACGGTATAATTGGACTTTGGTTCCACAGTAACCATGGTTTACTTTCCCCCATCACTTTGTCTCTGTCTTTCTACTCTATTTCGATACAGCTCCAATGTCTATCTTTTCTTCTCTCTACAATTTATCATCCGTTGGAGTCCGTTGTTCAATCCAGTGTGTTTCATTGGCGGATGATTTACCTGAAGATTGAAACAGATACAAATCACTTACAGTGAAAGACGACGCCAAATTAACAACATCACTCCAACAAACGCCAACCGACTGTCGGGATTGTACCAGCGATATGATTCACTTAACCATTAGCAGTGAGTTCTGTCTCCCATCTTTCGCAAGTGTTTCATGGTCAGTGAGCATGCGTACAATGGAAACCAACAAACCACGGTTAGCAAATGAAGCTTGATACAACTATAGGAGAGTCGGGAATAACGGAGTCAACCATGGATAACGGAGTCAAATTCATTTAACGTGGAAATTACTAAATTGCCCATCGAGATATAGGGGTGCTGGTTCATCTCTGATATGAACCAGCAATTGTCCCGTAGAAACCACTACTTTGTGTKGGTACCGTATAAAAAATCTCAATAAAATTTTAATGTTTCGTTGACCACTGAAAATTTAATATTGGAAGGATTGTCAATTGAGAGGATCACTCTATCACTCTCAGAATTAAATACGGAGTATTAGATAGTGAGAGTTAGAGAGAAAAAGAGATGGAGAGAATTTGTTGATGATAAAAACCATAGCAGAGTAGCAGGTAAAAGACCCTGATAGAAGATCTACTTATTTTTTAGCGAACCCCACCCCGGTGAATTATTACCGCAAAAGACCCTGAATTGGAGACCCCTCCAAACTTTGACACACACCACGACACCAACCCAAAAAGGTGCGGAGAACAGAAACGATGCCAGCTGGCACATCAACCCCTCACAGTGCGCCATCTCTATCTCCCCACTTCCCCACCACCCAACCTCACCTGATAATTCAGCGGCAACATCAATTTGATTTGAAAGAAAGTACCTTCAATCTTTGAATCCAAACAAAATCAAAAAAATGGGGAAATCGACGAAGCAAGTGTTTTGCGTTGGCACTGCTGATACCAAGCTTCAAGAGCTTCTCTTCTTGTGCCAATCTCTTCGTTCTCATTTCAATTCCTTTTCTYCCAATTCCTCTCTTTCTCAGGTACAATGCGCTATTTGAATTTCTACTTCCATTATTGCATTGGTTTCCTCATTAATTGTGGCAGATTGACTTTATTAGGATGTTGCTCGATTMTCATTTTAATTCTCTGATTTTGAATGCGGTGTGAAACTCAACAAATTACGGCCATATTGCGATGAATGAATGTATGATCATGCTGCTCCAATCAAATGAAGTAAAACAAGTACTAACTCACAATTCAGTTTGACTATGATATCAGTACGATGCACATTTCTTCCTAACATTTAATGATTTTATSCAAGGATAATGAGTTCAGTTTACTATAAGTAAGCTCAATTCTGCRAATTTAGAAGTGYTTTGTTTGACTGATTTGATATTATTTTTCTGATCTAATTTGATCAGAAGGAATGAAGGATTCACAATTTATTAGATGAGTAGCTGTTTTAGGTTCCTAGTAGTTTCTGTTCTAGTATAAACTGTTTTGATCTTATGTTTTCCGAAATGAGCATCAAAGTACTTGAATAGGTTGAATTGAACGCACCTTAAGTTTGGAAATAAAATTAGTTTCAATTCAATTGAGTAGAATGAAGTTTAGTCTAAAAATAAGTTGAGTTTTAGCAAAAATCAATTGCTGACAGTAGGGACTAAGTTTGATTTGTATTAATCATAAGCTTATACAATCGGTAACTTCTGTTGTGCAAGATCTAAGAAGCAATCACCACACTAAGTACATATTAATAACTCGACATTAAGCCAAGAGTGGTGTTATTCGTTCCCCTTCACGTCTCTTCAGTTAACATTAACTACTGTATTTCCTTTGTTTGAAAAGGAAAAAAATGTTGTTAATGACCACAATTGCTAACAATAAGAAGCTGTTAAAAGGTTAAGCGTTAGATGACCGGTTTTGTATTTAACCAATCTAAGCCTTCGTTTCAAATATGAAATCGGCCACATGAACCAAAATATTATCATCCCCCTATTAAAAGTTACCTTGATCCCCAATTCCCCACTATCTATTGTCTGTCTTTTGGTCTCCATCTTATATGTCCATGTTCAAACCAACGTAATTAATTTTCCTCTATATCTGTCTAAATTGTTTTACATCATACTTGTATATTTTCTCTGTTTACATGTTCTATGAATGCTTCTCAATTTGTGTTAACCTTGCTGTCCTGTTTTATCTGGTTATAATCAACAAATTGCAAACTTGGTTGTTTAAGCTTGTAGAAGAGGTTCTAATTTTTTCAAATTGGTTATAAAGTCCCATCTATTAATACTTATCATGTAAAATTTTATACAGGTTGAGGTCATTCTAGTTGACGTTTCCACGGGTCAAAAGGTGATCCAAAATGTAGATGAATTTCAGTTTGTTCCGAGAAAGGCTGTCCTCTCTTCTCACCTTGCTCCTGGAAAGCAAGATTATTTGCTTCCGGATGATAGAGGCAGAGCGGTTTCTATAATGAGCAAAGCTCTGGAACATTATWTAAAGAAAGGTTATGATGATCAAGAAGTTGTTGGAGCTATTGGTCTAGGAGGAAGTGGAGGAACTTCATTATTGTCCTCTGCTTTTAGAAGTCTACCAATTGGGGTGCCGAAATTCATTGTTTCTACAGTGGCCAGTGGTCAAACTCAGTCTTACATTGGTACATCAGATTTGGTCTTGATTCCATCAGTGGTTGATATATGCGGTATCAATCGGGTGAGCAGGGTTATTTTATCAAATGCTGGAGCTGCATTTGCAGGGATGGTTCTTGGAAGCCTGGAGCAGTCATTGAGCTCTGCTAGTGTTAAGGAAAAACCAACTATTGGCATTACCATGTTTGGTGTCACAACCCCTTGTGTAGAAGCTGTTAAAAACAGGTTGCTTGAGGAAGGTTATGAATCTTTGGTGTTCCATGCAACTGGGGTGGGCGGCAAGGCAATGGAAGATCTTGTCAAAGATGGTCTAATTCAGGTTCTTTTCCAAATAATGCTACAACCTTAAAAAAATATTCTTGCAATGTATTTCTCATATGCTGCCTTAAAAGTATTTTGTTCAATAGTACATTTTAATGTTGATTCATACTGTGATCTGGATTTTAGGGGTTTTATTTATTTATTTTTAATTTTTTCCCCTATTCCTTGTCTTAGCAAAAAATCAAAAATATTTGTTTGTAGGCCTTAGAATATCTCTATTTTTATGAGGTCATCAGATCAATCTATCCATGTGCTTTTATCTATCTATCTATCTATCAATCTAACAACTTTGGTTGCGAGATCGATTTAATCACTTAATCATATTTAGTTTACAGATTCTTGTAAGAGTGAAATATAGCTTTCAATTAATCATAGTTCTCAATTACAGAGTACTATTTTGGTTATTTTCTACTTACCATTGTCGTTGCAATATTATTAAGTAGGGCGTGATGGATATTACAACAACAGAAGTTGCTGATTATGTGGTTGGAGGTGTCATGGCATGTGACAGCTCTCGTTTTGATGCCATTATATCGAAGAAAATCCCCTTTGTAATGAGTGTTGGAGCCTTGGATATGGTAAACTTTGGGGCGAAGGACAGCATACCTTCAAAATTCCAAGACAGAAGTATTCATGTGCACAACGAGCAGGTGATCTTCAAAATCATCAGATTTTGTTAAATTGTGATCTAGAATTTGATACCAGAAGGCTATATTACCTTTCTACGAGTAATAGTCTCATCATTAAAAATAAGTGACAAATTTGGAAAGAAAAAAAAATTAAAGAAAGACAGGCAACACTCAATAGGTTTCGTCTGCACCAAWAGAAAAGAAAAGTAGCGTCATGATCTTTATATGGTCTGAAATCYGAATGTCTGATCTATAGTTGATGTTTTCTTTTCTTTCTGATTTGTGTTTTCAGTTTTGTAACTTGCTAAACTATGTTCTGCAGTTCTTTGGTTTAATGTCTTGATGCTAAATTTGTTTTCAATTGATGGTTTTCGAAAGATCGATAGGTCTCAGGTTAGTAAAATTGTGTTATAATCATGTACAGGTGTCTCTTATGCGGACAACACCAGATGAAAACAAGAAGTTTGCTGAGTTTATTGCGCACAAATTAAACAAGACATCGTCAAAAGTTTGTGTCTGCTTGCCAGAAAAAGGTATCTCTGCTCTGGATGCGCCTGGAAAGCCTTTTCATGATCCTGAAGCTACTGGCACTCTAATAAGTGAACTTCAGAGGTTGATTCAGACAAATGAAGATCGGAAGGTTCTGTGGTTGAACAGCTATCTCATTTTTTCCCCTCCTTTTTGGTAACGTTTTATTAAGCACAAATCAATACATCTCTATAATAATATAATTATTAACAGGTAGAAGTTTATCCTCATCATATCAATGAACCTGAATTTGCAAAAGCATTAGTTGATGAATTTTTAAAGATCGTCGGTAAGAGTGCACCAGATTCAGGGAATATTAAACTTTCAGCTGATGGAAGCGGCCATGATCATCGAGAAGATTTAAAATCTGAAGCAAAGTCGTATACTTATACATCGGTACATTACAGCTTGAGTGAATTCCCTGATGCAAAAAAAGGTTCTTACTTCAAGCCTAATCATTTTTTTTTTATGTTTTTTTGAGTTCCAATTAAAATCATTTGGAATTATGTGTCATGAATTGTGACATTTTTTTTTTTTTTTTTTGTATGTACTAACATCAGATACTATATTGTAATATTTATGTGTATGATTGTTCCTCATAACATTGCCCACATGTGTGACGCCTAAAAGGGCTAAAACCAATCGTTTCACTGTACTACTTGTGTTTGACAATCTAAGAAGTTTCAAAAGGTCTTACTGCCATTACCATTAGGCTATTGCTTTATTCAAACGTAGAACAAATTCAAACCCAACATCTTGCATAAAAGGATACAATATAAGGAGATATATCTAAACACTCAGTGAATGTAATACTGAAAAAGGAATCGCCAGGTATAGGTATCATTGAACTATTGAAGCTTGTTGGTGGTGGTGCCGGTGAGGCTAACATAGTCATAAAAGCTTCCCGCTCCTTGTTTTTCTACTTAATAAGAAAAAAGGAGTTGTGAGAAAGTGAAGCCTTTCCTCTTATTCTTATTCATTTTTGCAAGAAGATGGGCTACCTTATAATTTGTCCTTCTAGTGTGAGATGATGACAATGCACTCCTTTTGGAGTAGGTTAGCTACATCTTGGATCGGATGAGCACAGTGAAATCTGATTCTGGTTGTCATTAGCATCTTTTAGCACTGCCTTTGATACTTGATCATCAACTTCCAGCTCCAGTTTGTTGATCCTGAAGTCTCTGTCCTGATTTTGCACTTCTTCAATAGCATACAGTTTAACAGCTCCTGAGGAAAGAGCATCGTATTTACTCTAGAAGCCAATCTACCAAGTGACATATTCCCTTGAATGGCTCCACCTCATTCAGCTTGATTGCCCATTATTACCTTTGTCACATCCATATCCATGATTTTAACCAATATTTTAGTTGTTTGTATGCCATAAGTGTTACATAAATAAATAAATAAGTAAAACTGCAACTTTAGTCCAGTATTATCATCATGTGATATTGTTCTGCTGAGTACAAGGCTTTTTTGGTAGTGCATTAACTAGAGCTTGTTCCCAATTGATGAATTGAAGAGTTGCAAACTTGCAAAGCATTCATGTCTTGGCTATGCTTGTTAGAAAAGAGATAAATACTAATTTATTGGTGTTTGATCTTGAAGCTGTTCCTTCAAGTTGTTATTATATTTGGGAATCATGATTTGGGGATTGGGAGACGTTGGTTTACATACTTGGTATATGCTTGAGATTTTCTAAGTTCTTTTCTTCCTCCCTATGCAGCTAATAAAATTTCATCACTTGATTATCACTTAGAAGTAGATTTATTTGCACATAGATACAGAATTGTTACAACTCCTGTGTGTCCTGTAGAAACTTTGCAAAGGAGGCAGATGATACTGCAGACTTTTAATCAGCAAATAAGCAAAGGAATTCCTATAATCGGGGCTGGTGCTGGGACGGGGATATCAGCTAAGTTTGAAGAGGCAGGTGGAGTTGATTTAATCGTCATATACAACTCGGGAAGATTTCGGATGGCTGGAAGGGGCTCGTTGGCTGGTCTGTTGCCTTTTGCTGATGCAAATGCGGTAGTTCTTGAAATGGCTAATGAAGTTCTGCCAGTAAGTTTCAGACATCTTTTTGTTGGAATATCTTCTTCCCTTGTCTTTTGTGAGATAGTAGTTCATCTTTTAGATTCTTTTTAGACTTGAACGAGTGAACCTCAATTTGAGACTACCCAAAAGATACCAAGATCAAATTTTTAGTCTGTCGGAGGGTAAATACTTATTGTCAACTTTGTCAGGTGCTACAGCTATCCAAATTTAATGCTAATTCACTACTGAAACTCTCTGCATACAGCCTTTTTAAGAAAGAACGTATAATGCAGGTGGTGAAAAATGTACCAGTTCTTGCTGGAGTATGTGGCACCGACCCCTTCCGCAGAATGATATATTTTCTGAAGCAGTTAGAGGCAATTGGATTTTCGGGGGTGCAAAATTTTCCAACTGTGGGCCTCTTTGATGGGAATTTCAGGAAGAATTTGGAGGAAACAGGAATGGGATACGGGTAACCTTTTGTTCTCTCTCTTCCGTTTGCCCCATCACTGTATACTTTTGTTCCCAATTGTTTACATGTTTCTTCATTTTAATCTTTTATTCTTTTCTATCTATTATTCTGTTTCTCTGGTCAGTTTGGAAATCGATATGATTAACACGGCACACCAAATGGGCCTCTTGACAACTCCATATGCATTTAATGAAGATGAAGCCACAGGGATGGCAAATGCCGGTGCTGATATTATCGTTGCTCACATGGGACTTACAACTTCTGGATCAATAGGTGCAACAACTGCTGTTTCTCTGGATGAAAGTGTTATTCGTGTTCAAGCTATTGCAGATGCTGCACACAGTGTCAGGCCAGATGTTATTGTGCTCTGCCATGGAGGTACATATTGTCAATTGGCAAATTTGATGTTGAATTTYGTATCATAAAAGGGTCATTAATAATGAAGGAATAATGGGAAAAGGTACAAGTTGATCTTTCAAGTCAACTTGTTAAAAAGGTTGATACACAATTTAATAATTTGATGAACCATAATCTTAAGTTAATTCAGAAACTGAAAAGAGCCCGCGATTGTAGAAGCTCTGCATTTTGTTGCATATACTTGCATAAAAGCCCTTGCTTCTTCTAGTGGTATATGTTGAACAGTTGAAGATGTAAAACTATACTCCTTAACTTAAAAATCCTCATGTGGGATCTCCTTATATGAATTCTCCATGGATTAGTGCTGGTGTTACAACCGACTATACACCTTAAGATTTCTTTAGAACCTGATATAATGTTTGGTGATTTACCAGTAGTTMTCTTTGTATACTATTGGAAACTTCGAACAACCTGCTGTCCTGCTGTACATATTGTGTCTTAGGCTAATACTATAGTTTAGTTTCAGATATCAATTATTGTCAATTAACAGACCAAGCTAATATACACAAACACAATTGGTTGTAATTTTGCAGGTCCCATTTCTGGCCCTAAAGAAGCAGAATTCATACTGAAGAGAACCAATGGAGTTCATGGGTTTTATGGAGCATCTAGCATGGAGAGACTACCTGTTGAGCAGGCTATCACGAGCACAGTTCAACAGTACAAGTTAATTTCACTCAACTGAAATTCATCTCACTCCCCCAGGATCCTTTGCTTTTGTGCATACCTATCATGTAATTGATGGTTTCTGCTAAATAATGTGCTTGGCGATAGAGCACCATGGATTTGCACAGTAAATCAGTACTTTGGTAGCAGCTCGATACGAGTGATAAATAATTGTCAATAAGTTCAATTCACGGGTGTTGTATTTTTGCTTTTTTTTTTTTTTCCTCTGAATAAGTTGTTAATGTAAAAAAAACAGTAACAGCCTTTTTCGTGTCGTTAGAGTATTAGTTGAAGGTTGGATATGGAAGGCCAGTCCGCCAATGGCTCTACTGATTATTGACTGAGCAAGAAGCAATCTTCATGTTAGTGAGCCATTGCAATAAGGAGATKCAGAGAAATTTCGTAATGTAAATCTTTGAAAAATTCGACCTAGATGCACCAAAATGTACGTCAAATATATTCTTTTCTGGCATACGTGTTGAAACTTTTTGCAGAGCTTTTCTTCCAAAAACTTGAGTTAATCTTCAATTTGACCATAATTAGTCTTTGCGGATATTTCAGCCATGAAATTTCAACTTAGACTTCACTTGTTCAGTGTGTGTAGAGTGTAGACTCWTTCGTTGAATTGTATAGATGTACGCCTGTAAGTCCGTGAACTTGAAWTAGGAATGGATRTTTTTACAATGGATTTTCAAAATTAGTTTACCATAATTTATTTATTTTTTATATTTTCTCCTTATAAATTGCTTATATTCTTAAAAAAATAATAATATCATTTCTAGTAATTAGGATGAACTAATGAAATTCAATGATAATTTTTAAAAAAATATTTAGGAAAATAATATTTTCATAAAATATTACTAAAAAAATCTAAAAATACAAATAAAAATTAGTTTTAAAAATATCAAGAAAAAAATGATAACTTTTTGATATTTCCATTAGAAAAGGATAAACGTAGTTTTTACTCATGGTAGACTAATTCTGGCAGTCCATTGTAAAATTTTYCGAAATTAGAGATATATGTGGAAATCTTTATTTTTAGGTGTGATTCARTTAAAATGGTTAAGATAAATCTCCCCTTAGAAAAAAGATAAATCTGTTCAACAAAATTAATTAAGTTCAACAAAAYGAGTGTAATAAAAAATGATTTAATCCTGAATAAATTATAATGAGTTCATCATARATTCACAGAGGCTCGGAAAAAACTGAGATCAATTATAATGAGTTAATAGAATAAGTTTAATTTATCCTTCAAAAAAAATATCTTTAATTTAACAAAAATTAAATTAAAAGTTGTCGAATAATGATGACTTACTTAGACGAAGTATAGGACTATAATATAGCAGTACTTTATTTTATGAATCTTTGATCGTGAGAGACACAACTAAACATAAAATGGAAGGAAACGAAGGGAAGTGAAAGRGATGGAGACAAGCTCCCCTTGCTTGGATAACATGTTGGAAGAGGGAAGGGGATGGAAAGGGAGGGATTCATTTTCCCTCCTCCGAGAGATTCCCTTCAAAATTGGAGAAATTTTGAAGGAAAATGAAGCTCATCATTTCGTCCACTTTCCCTTCCTCCTATTTCCCTCCCGATCTCCCCTCCCTTTTCAATCTATTATCCAAACATGACCTAAAAGCTACGAGTAGTGATTCAAGTAAATTTTAAGTTATGACAGCCGACAAGTTATAATTTGTGGGATTTTTTTTTTTTTTTTTTTTGCGACACAACATTATTATTTTTCTGTGATTTATGTTCTCGGCTTCTAAGATGATGGTCAAACTCGTGGAAATTTCACGCATTATTGTCAAGTAAGTTGACTCGATCTTTCTGAACTCTCCAAGCCTCGTCACGTCGGTTAATTAAAACAATTGAAATGGTCAATGCATCTAAACTCTGCCGTGGCCTCCAAGTACATAAACTCCACTTACACAACAGGTCAACGATTAATGCCGTGGCTTCCAAGTTTGACTTTATAATATTGACATATTGTATTGGTTTAACTCAATGTTATTTGCGTGGCTTCCCTAGTGAAGACTCAAAAGAGCCTTCGAAAATATACATGCATGATATTAGATCTATTTCATCACATTATTAAATTTGAACCTWTAAGATAACGAAAAATGAAAATATTTAATAAATCTGATCTAAACATTAATTATGTTGATTGAGGTGTAATGTGACATGCATTTCTAGGTCAATATCATATTAGAAAATAAAATAAAGTTTTTTCTAATATATATATAATGGGACGCTCGCTCGTTAGCAATATCGATAATATAATAAATAAAAAGAAGGTGGACTCTAAATACTATGTGCGATATTGATTAGTCTAATTCTCAACTCGTCTTTTGTGGAAAGTTCCTCATAGCTAGGGAAGGAGAAACAGTGGCGGAGCCACACTATATCAAGTGGGGTCCCTTGACCCCACTTGAATTTACAAAACACTTATTTTTAACTATAAACTTTGGTAATTTTTTAATTTTTCTAATAAATTTAATTTAGACGATTTGATCAAAATATAACTCAAGCAACTATATTTTGACCCCGTTTAATTATATGTCTAGATCCGCCAATGAGGAGAGAGTTCTGTAATTTACCTCATTAGTATTTGATCTAGGACTAGTAGTATAAATAAAGCTTAAACTCCAACAAGGCAACAATCAAAATCATCATCATTATATCATTCCCCAATCAACACATAATATTATTAATCACCAGGCCAACATCCAAATACCGGCTGTCATCACCACTGATCACACCATCTGAGTATCTGACTAAAGATCTCCTAGCTTTTTACGTACATTATTAACTATACCAATTCATTGTACAACGAACTACGTACGTAGTCTGTTATTATATTATTGCATATTTGCATGCAATTGCACAACATACAATTAATAAATATGAATTCKCAGTCAAACAAACTAATGGTCGCAAAATCAGTCCTTTCAACACTAGGCTCAGCCGCGGCAGCAGCCATGGTGGCTCGCTCCGTCGTTAACGACTTCCTCCCCTACGAAGTCCGCGACTACCTCTTCTCCTCCCTCCACTCCATCTTCAACCGCAGGCTCTCCTCGGATATCACCCTGATCATCGAGGAGTTCGAGGGCCTCGAGATCAACCACATCTTCGAGGCCGTCGAGGTCTACATTGGGGCCCGCACCAAAACAATGTCATCATCCACGYCAGCAASCCGGCTCAAGGTCCGGAAGCCTGACACCGCGGAACCAATMCAAGTAAACGTGGACCGCAACGAGGAGGTCGAGGACGAGTTCGAGGGCGTCAAATTCAAGTGGTTGTTGAATTGCCATCACGTAGAGTCAAGGAATTACCACAATCCTCGAGACTTGAATGCGACTCTGAGGTCGGAATTTCGAGCCTTCCATTTGAGATTTCACAAAAAGTTTCGCGATATTGCATTAGAAAAGTACCTCCCTCACATAATAAAGGAGGCGGAGTTCCTCAAGCAAGTGACTAAAACGGTGAAGCTTTTTACGGTTGATCCAAATAACCTGTACGGGAACTTTACGAACGCGTGGACCCCCATTAACCTAAACCACCCATCCACCTTCGATACGGTGGCGATGGATGCCGGGTTGAAGGAGATGGTCATGGAGGATCTAGGGAGATTYGTAAGGAGAAGGGAGTACTATCGACGTGTAGGGAAGGCGTGGAAGAGAGGTTACTTGTTGTACGGTCCACCMGGGACCGGGAAATCAAGCTTGATAGCGGCTATAGCAAATTACATGAAGTTTGATATTTATGATTTGGAGATTAGCGGCTTGAGGTTGGATTCCGAGCTCCGGAAGGCCTTGTTGGGGACTGCTAGTAAGTCCATAATTGTGGTCGAGGATATTGACTGCGCCGTTGACTTCAACGACAGAGAAAGCCATGGGGATGGTGCTGGTGCTGGTGCTGGTTGTCATCATGATCATATGGCAGAAGACAAGGTTAGTTTGTGAATGTCAACAACATCATCTAACGTGTGACTTAATTAGCTTTTTTTTAGATCGTTAATGATTTTTTTATGTCTCACAAATAATATCATTTTCTTGCAATAAACTAATGGATCAACGTGTTTTGATTTTGATAATCAGGTGACGTTGTCCGGATTATTGAATTTCATCGACGGATTGTGGTCAACTTGCGGGGATGAGAGGATTATCATATTTACGACAAATCACAAAGACAAGTTAGACCCAGCGTTACTACGCCCTGGACGCATGGACCTCCACATTCACATGTCTTACTGCACTCCCTCTGGCTTCAACCTCCTCGCCGACAACTACCTCGGGATAAAACACCATGAAATGGGAGTAGAATATGTAGTATGTTATGGATGAGTGATAAATTTAGAGGAGAAAACAAAAATATTTGTTGAGAATACAGAGCATTGTAGAGAGTTTAATCGTGTTTTTGTAGAGGTGGGGTCATATTTTTCAATTAAATATTTATCATTTGTTGATCGGTTTTTGGATTAGTTTTTTTATTAAGTTTCTTGGTCGTGCGAGGCCAAAGGTAATTCAATTATAGATAAGTAGTTTTCGCGTTTTTTTTTTGTTGAAAAGTAAATCATTAATATAAGTAATTGAGTTTATAATATAAAAAGTAATTCCCTTGTTTATTTTTTAAAGCATGTGATTTTTTTACTTAAAGATCATGTGATGTACTTTTCTTTTAAACGAATCGTTAAATTAATATAATTGAAAAACTCTTCAAGTTCTGCATTAGCTCTGTATTTTTCATCTATCTTTATGTGTTTTTATCCTCTCAAACTTACTAAATATACTTCTTCTCTCTGTTCTCTCTTCTTTCTCTCTCTAATTTTCTTGGAATATCTACCGATATGTTACTCTACTAAGGGATCATTTATCTTCTCTCTCTTTTCTTAATATATTCATATGCGTTTCTCTCTATACTTTACTTACACTATTAACTTTTGTCAGTTTTCATCCTTTCTCTTTCTCGTATATTCTAAAAGAGTAACAGTAAGCTTTATTCGATTTTCATTTCTTTCACTTGATTTTTTATTGTATATGCTTACTGCATTACTAGTAGATCTGGACGTCGAACAATACGGAAATATCGATTCTGATACTAATAATCATTTCACCTATTACTATGATTTCTAAAAGATTGTATGGCATTTACTTTTTTGTAAATATAACACAACGTTTATCTGTATATCACTAATGAGGTTTTACCTCATTCTAATTTATTTTTACACAGTAAATTTTCTGTTCTTTATATCAATACATCACAATTAATATATCTTTTCTAAACTAAATGATTATATCTCTATTACTAATGATCGATGAGTATTTCTACAACGAGATTTTGATGAGGTGATATATAATAGACATTATTATACTTGAACTATTGACATCACAGTACTTTCTAGCTAGCATCAATAACTATCGACGATCAGTTATAATACTTGTGTTGCGTTTTATGACTTTTCTTAATCAAAAGAATATAAGTACACATACTTATTTAATATCTATGTGGTTCAATTTTTTAGATATATATACTGGAGTTATATTCGTTTATTTAAGGTTTAAGTATTATTTCATATTTAACTTTCATTTGTGTTAGCTTATGATATCTGGAATTTAGTTGTTCTATATGATTTGATTGTTAATCATATTCTAAATTTAGTGCACTAGTTCTTTGTGTTTATTACCCGATTTATATAATATTGTTAGAAGATTGCAAGTTCAAATTTATAATTTGTTTGGTTAGTATCCTGAAAAGTAGTTTAACTAGTTAGATCTAAGTAATCACTAGAAGTAACACGTTATTTTACTCCCAGCGGCGGTAATATTTACTTTTAATTACAGTTACAGTCATATGCGATTATATCTATCAGATGTTTTTCACTCTATATTAATGATTCTTGATTCTATGATATCTTATTTTAGTAACACAGACGTCCGAATAACTAGATAGAACTTTCATATGCCATTGCCATCACTCGAACAGTACAAAGATCAATTGCTAGAGACTCAAAATAGAAGATAAAACAGAAGGAGTTAATATCGAGCAAATATCCTAATTAAGAGAGTTTCACTAGCAATAATGCTCAATGAGCATAGTATTTATAGGACAGGCAAATTAATGGTCATGATAAGCATTTAAAAGCAAATAGAGGTTATTGGGAATAATTTATATGAAAGGTGTTCTATTATCATAAGCGATGATAATTACACACGGCAAATAAGAGGAAGAATAACTGAGGAGAATTAATGAATTATCAGAGGTGGTATATTCGTTATAGTAATAGCAGTGATTTCCGGTGTTATTGAAAAACAGAAATGTCGAAAGTCTTCCTTTACCTTATGATCTAAATAGACACATGACACAACGAGCAGAAACAAAAAGTAGCTCAATCGTACAACTAAACAAAGTGATGCCAAAGAAAAATTCAAACACATAAAAAAAAAAGATAGATAGGCAGAAAGAAGATTAGTATAAATGTTTTGAGCTAGTTTTATCATTAAACTAGGTATAACAATGGGCATATATAATGGGCATAAAGATAATGGATAGAAATGGTAACATGGGATAGGTTATAGACTGTGACGCTATCTTGAGCTAAATCTGTGTATCGTCGATCACGAATCCATTGTCAACTATTTACCAGTTACAAGAATCTGATACATGTAAAAGTCTGCTTATAGATCTATAAATAATAGAAAAATATACACATTGGACTAGAGTTTGAGAAAAAAGCTAGAAGCTTATTGTTGACTCCTATAAAAATAAAATGGCTTATTACAGTGAAGAGATTATCTTAAGAAAGCACACATAAAACATGTCAAACTTCTAGAAGACAATTAGAGTATATAGCACTGTGTATTGAGACATCATAAAGTAATCAGTATGAAAAATATTGTGGGACACTTCAATGATATATCATGTAAGACTCTGACTAATCAATTATTTTATTTCTATAGAGCAAAAGTAATCATAAATGAGTGAAATATGATGGTGTTGATTCTACAAAAGTGTTCTAATGCTGATCTTATAATTGTATCTGAGAATTATTCAGACATAAGAGAAGTTAACTCAAAGTATATCAATATCTATGCCAAATTATAATGTAGGGGAGGAGTAGGAAACAAAGTGAAACTAAGCTTGTACTACGTCAAATTGTTTGAGTGAGAGAAGGATTTCGTGAGGAGAGTGCTTTGCTATCTATATCTACTCACAAACTTTTTTATGGGGTAGATTCTTAAAAATTATTTTTGACACAGCAACAAATAAACAAATACAATAATAGAAAAATTTATAAGTTTGAGTCTGGTCTTCTTAAAAAATAAGGTTGTGAAGATGTCATACAATAAAGTACATTAGATGACAATATCAAGTGCAGAATGTTTTTATGTTATATGATAGACTAATTCATTTAAGTCTGTAGTACTATGATTAATTTGTTATGAAGGTAATACCTCATGATGAGAACATTTTATCTATATAATTTATAGTTAGTGTGGTTTATTGTGAATTGTTTATAAATAACTAGTACACATGAAAGAAAACACATAATAGTCAAATTGGGAGAATGGAAGAAAGAGACCCCTGGACAGTCTAAATCTGCGAAGAGGATCTGATGCAAGTTGTTCAAATGTTCTCCCATACATATTGTTTATGACAGAGTAATAAATAATATACAATTTGTAATTGTTAAGAATAACATAAGTTCTACTGTAGATACTGTATTATTTTCTTAAAGATAACATAAAATGGTTAATGGTGTAATATGAATAATGACCGATAAGATATGAACTATACCAGGTAGTAATACTACTAGTTTATACAAAAAAGTAATCATTGAAGCATTAATGTATGCGTTGATCAAGATTGAGAACAATAGTTAAATATTTTTTATTAGAGAACAAGTTATATATCTTCAATTGATATATTATATTTGTAATTATAACTGTGTGTCTTAATAATGAGATGATTACTTATTGCATTAATATTTTATAATACTATTAAATAGAATAATATCTAAACATAAAATCTTAGATCATCTGAAAATTGACATAAATTAATTTTCTATAATAATTTTGATATATGAGCTTTAAAGTTCTGAATAAGATATCCACCCTTTGAGTTAAGTGATTTAGACATGTGATTTGTACTTTCTGGGATTTATTATTACTCATGTATTTTACTTCTTTTAATAGAGATGAAATTATTTCTAACGTAATATTTAGCATATAATAGTATCATTGATTATTGCAATCTATCTTATATTCACTAAAAATAATCCATCACTATATCTTGTAAAAATAAAGACATAGACAAGATAAATAACAATTTTGTAAATAACCCTAATCAAGAGAAATAAAACATATTGAGTAATATGGTTTGCCTACTACTGATATAAGTAAATATTAGTATAATGTTTTTTTCGAAAGAATAATCCTTACAATTGAGAATAATTTTTATGTTTTAATAAATTAGTTATTATTTATATCTTACTGATTTCTATAATTTAATAAAAGATAAATAATCTGTTATCGGTTCATAATTTCAATATTCAGACTAACGTATAGAATATTATTATGAGTCACTAATTAAACTTATATGATGATTAAATATATTACTTTTGTGTAATTAAAGATTACTTTACTCTGAGTCTAAGAATGTTGGATATCAAAGATGTCCTTACTGTATTGTTTAACACTATCTATACACATATTTTAAAGTACAATTTGAGTATAAACACAAGACACAAGATCGATGCATATTTGTGAGCAATAATGCATTTAAGAAATGCTTAGTTTCAAATGATAATTTATGGCGACATGATAAGAGTGTAGATAATATCAGACAATCAAGAAAATAAAAGTTTCCCAAGTCCAAATTCTTTCACCTATAGAGAGTTTGCCTTACAACAATGCAGAGAGATTATTAGTAAATGGATATGGACACTAGGAGAAAAAGTAGAGAACTTCGAAATCTTGAAATAGTCTAATGGTTCAAAGAATTTGAGTATCAACATTTTAGAGTATATAAGTGGAGAGCACGGCAAATGAAACAATGATTCCCTATTATTGTGCCTTTGCTAGATTATTTAACTTAAAATGCGTTTTCAATCCAATAGTTGATAAGTGTTAATAGGACATATATATAAAATCAAAGCAAGATTAAATTGAGGATTGTTTAAGGCAAGAAATCCTATGCACAAGTAAGTAATATGAAAGATCATTATTTCAAGGATCTGATGGCAATTGAGACGATGTTAGGTGTGGAGTAGGTTGTGACTGTGAGATAATAAATATCTGAACTTTATTCAGTATTCTTAATTAAAAGACTATATTCCAAATGATTTGCCTAAATGAACACAAGTTCTCAAGTATACCTAGTTGCTATAATACATGTATAAAAAACTACTATTGTATACAAAGTGTAGAGATATGAGCATACCAATGAAGGTAATGGACAGTAGATTCACTATTGCAACAGTAATACAATAAAAAAATAACAAAATATCTATTCAAAGAGTATGTCTGGAGGGAGAAGCTAAATGAATCGTAACCCTTACTATGTTCATTTTGGAATACACTTAGTAATTTCTGCACATACTTGTATTATCATGGTTTTATGTAATCAACGGCTCTAGTTTTAAATTGTGAATTTGAAGTTGGTTGAGAAAGGGTATAAAACAAAGAACGATAAATAGGGTTATGTTTTGAACAATGTCAAACAACATAGAAAAGTATAGAATATGCAGTTGAGCAGTAATGTTTTGGAAAAGAGCTAGGTTTGTTAGTTATATGTGGTGTCAGTCAGTTTGAGATAATGGTCGTACTTTTATATTACTATTTAAAGCATCTATACTCACATAGCGATTTACGCACAAAAGTAGTACTTACTATTCTTAAAAAATAAGATGAGAAAGTCTAAAATTGGACCAATAGGAAGAATTTGTAGCAGAACAAGAAGAAAACAGCAAACACCACACCACGAAATAATACAACAAATATAGACTTGATAATCACGCTATGAGTGAGACAACAATGGTCAACTAAAGCATGAAACTTTGAGACTCGAAGCCCAGAGTAAATTACATAAGAAGACATTACTGTCATTCATCAGCGAGGAGATACTACAAGAAACTATTGACCATCTAAATGATTCAGAAGAGATTCTAGAGAGCAAAACAATCTTAATAGATTAGCATGTCACAGAACATCGAATATCGTATGTAAATAATAAATGATATAAGAAGAAAACCATATACAACCAGAATAAGGAAGTAAATGACAATTTGATAAGATAAGTTCGCTAACGCTTGTGTCTATCAGTTGATTACCTAAGGACATGTAAGCAAATATTTACACTAAGAGAAGATAACATCAAAGCGTAATTTTTATAGGTTCTTGAACATAAATGGTAAAACACCACAACAATGAAGATATTGCAAAAAATAGTGCTAAGCATCTTCGCCTAATATGATAAGATGAAAGAGATCAAGGTGAGTTGAATATATAGCGAGTCTAACTAATGTAAACAAACCACAAGAAATAATCACTATACTTAAAATAAATAAAATCATTATATATGTGAAATTGGCAACATATAAACATCAGAGACTGATCATTTAACTAAAAATAATATATAATTAATCAAATTACGTTGTTTAATACATTTACTTGTTCTGTAAAGAAAATTGCGTCTGATTATTATGAGACCCTAGTACTATCCTTCTGATTTATGCTCAATTCGTAATCGTGATTGTTATAGTATATTTGCACTAATCATTGTAGGGTATGTTTTCAATAACTCGAGACTATTTAACATATGTTGTGAGTCATTGTAATAATTACTGTAATGATATCCACTTAGTTCTCTGCAGTAACACAATTGCGTATTACTCCTTGTTTTCAAGATTCAATTATTTTTGTCTATGAACTTCTTCATAACCTCTATCGATTGTTTACAGTTTTAGATTATCATTCTGTGTATACATTAAAAAAACTTATAAAAAGAAATCTAGACTGAGAAATTACAAATTCTGTTTAACTTTGCTTGTACAGTATAATGTCACTAAGTTATGTTGAATGTAATATGAAAAGAAAATAATTGTATCCACTTACTTCTGTTTGTCTGCGAGGATGCGCTGGAAGGTTTGTCCAAATACTACAAATGAAATACACCTTACAAGAAACACAGACACAAACGATATAGAACATGGGAAAGCAAACAGAAATTAGACAAAAGATAGAAGAAAAGCTATTGTTAATGTAAATATTGTCATATAGTTGAGAATGCAAAGTAATTGAGTAAGAATAAAAGGAGAGAAAAGTGAGAACTATATCGTTGTATTGATGCTTAGACAAGAGAGTAATGTAAGAATAGAGCAGGAGAATGCCAGTCTGAAGCTTATGCTCTTGCCACCATCATCGAAGACACAAGCGAGTAATAGAAATTTCAACTCTATATGAAAAGAGAGAGTATGACATCAAAGAAATCAAGCATAAAATCGAGCCTTAATTTAGACACTAGTAGTTAGATGAGGTTCTAAGGATGATAGCTATGTATAAGAAATTCACTGTCGCAGTACAGCAAGAACCATTCGGAAAAGAATGCTATTGTCAGACCAAAGCAGCCATTACGTAGGCATACATTATGCAAAAAATATGTATTCTTGAGATAAGTAGTTCAAGAAGTAATCACTGTTCTATGTTAAAAGGGCATCTAAGAGCATTAGAAAATAACATAGTCTCCTAACTATCTGAGAGTTAATGTCTAGTGAGTTATTCATATATTCTGAGAAATTCACAAGATTGAGGTAACTATATGATAGCATTCATGCTTTAGTAAGACTTGTTATCTTTTTCAACTGATATGTATTAAGCGAAGTAAAAACATCCATTGGTTAGCACAAGATCAGTTTTGAGCTCGTTTTCAGGTTATTCATTGTGCTGCTCTAAATCGTATCTACAGCTATACTCCTCTGCGTCACGAGAGTTCAATGCCCGTAAGTCGTGTATACTTCCCTCTCACAGGCTGAATCTACTTTTTTCACAACTCATATTTCTTTCACACAAGAAAAATAGGTGTGGGCTGGTTCCACCACATAAACGGGCGCTCTTAATTGTCCTCTTGATTGCTATTGTAACGGCTGGACAACGATTGGTTTTTGGTCTTAATTGCTGTTGACTTCACCTTTCCTTGT